>JAAAWM010011566.1:0-86856 GCA_036873465.1 Thinopyrum obtusiflorum
GAAATTCCTTCGGGTTTGATAGAGAAACTGCTAGCTAATCCTTTTTGCAGGAGCCGCCACGAGGCGGAACCTGGCGAAACCAATCTAGGGCTCCGGCGGAGCTATTCTGCCGGGGATACATCCCTCCGGGAGGGGGAAATCATCACCATCGTCATCACCATCAATCCTCTCATCGGGAGGGGGTCAATCTCCATCAACATCTTCACCATGACCATCTCATCTCAAACCCTAGTTCATCTCTTGTATTCAATCTTTGTCTCAAAACCTCAGATTGGTACCTGTGGGTTGCTAGTAGTGTTGATTACTCCTTGTAGTTGATGCTAGTTGGTTTATTTGGTGGACGATCATATGTTCAGATCCTTTATGCATATTAATATCCCTTTGATTATGAACATGAATATGATTTGTGAGTAGTTACGTTTGTTCCTGAGGACATGGGAGAAGTCTTGCTATAAGTAGTCATGTGAATTTGGTATTCGTTCGATATTTTGATGAGATGTATGTTGTCTCTCCTCTAGTGGTGTTATGTGAACGTCGACTACATGACACTTCACCATTATTCGGGCCTAGAGGAAGGCATTGGGAAGTAATAAGTAGATGATGGGTTCCTAGAGTGACAGAAGCTTAAACCCTAGTTTATGCGTTGCTTCGTAAGGGGCTGATTTGGATCCACATGTTTCATGCTATGGTTAGGTTTACCTTAATACTTCTTTTGTAGTTGCGGATGCTTGCAATAGGGGTTAATCATAAGTGGGATGCTTGTCCAAGGAAGGGAAGTACCCAAGCACCGGTCCACCCACATATCAAATTATCAAAGTAACGAATGCGAATCATATGAGCGTGATGAAAACTAGCTTGACGATAATTCCCATGTGTCCTCGGGAGCGCTTTCCTTCATATAAGAGTTTGTCCAGGCTTGTCCTTTGCTATAAAAAGGATTGGGCCACCTTGCTGCACTTTATTTACTTTTGTTATTTGTTACCCATTACAAATTACCTTATCACAAAACTATCTGTTACCGATAATTTCAGTGCTTGCAGAGAATACCTTACTGAAAACCGCTTGTCATTTCCTTCTGCTCCTCGTTGGGTTCGACACTCTTACTTATCGAAAGGACTACGATAGATCCCCTATACTTGTGGGTCATCAAGACTCTTTTCTGGCGCCGTTGCCGGGGAGTGAAGCGCCTTTGGTAGGTGGAATTTGGTAAGGAAAAATTTATATAGTGTGCTGAAATTTACTGTCACTTGTTACTATGGAAAGTAATCCTCTGAGGGGCTTGTTCGGGGTATTTTCACCCCGTCCGGAACCACAATTAGTTACTCCTCAACCTACTGAACCTACTGAAAATGTTTACTTTGAAATTCCTTCGGGTTTGATAGAGAAACTGCTAGCTAATCCTTTTTGCAGGAGATGGAACATTGCATCCTGATTTACACTTAATCTATGTGGATGAAGTTTGTGGATTATTTAAGCTTGCAGGTATGCCCGATGATGTTATCAAGAAGAAGGTCTTCCCTTTATCTTTGAAGGGAGAGGCATTGACATGGTACAGGCTATGTGATGATATGGGATCATGGAACTACAAACGATTGAAATTGGAATTTCATCAGAAGTTTTACCCTATGCATCTTGTTCATCGTGATCCTAATTATATATATAATTTTTGGCCTCGCGAAGGAGAAAGCATCGCTCAAGCTTGGGGGAGGCTTAAGTCAATGTTATATTCATGCCCCAATCATGAGCTCTCAAGAGAAATGATTATTCAAAAATATTGTGCTCAGCTTTGTGACAACAATCGCTCCATGCTCGATACTTCTTGTACTGGTTCTTTTATGATGAAGACTATTGAATTCAAATGGGATTTATTGGAAAGAATTAAACGCAACTCTGAAGATTGGGATCTCGGCGAAGGTAAGGAGTCAGGTATCACACCTAAGTTTGATTGTGTTAAATCTTCTATGGATACCGATGTTTTTCGTAAGTTTAGCACTAAATATGGACTTGACTCTGAGATAGTAGCTTCTTTCTGTGAATCATTTGCTACTCATGTTGATCTCCCTAAGGAGAAGTGGTTTAAATATAATCCTCCCATTGAAGTAAAAGTAGTTGCACCTATTAAAGTTGAAGAAAAGACTATCACTTATAATGATCCTATTGTTCCTACTGCTTATGTTGAGAAACCACCTTTCCCTGTTAGAATGAAGGATCATGCTAAAGCTTCAACTGTAGTCAACAAAAGTAATATTAGGGCACACAAACCCCCTGAGCAAGTTAAAGTTAAACCTAATATTGCTATGGTTAAAGATCTCTTGGCTGATAATATTGATGGGCATGTTATTTACTTCTGTGATGAGACTGCTAGAATCGCTAAACCAAGTGCTAAAGATAAACATAGACCTGTGGTAGGCATGCCTGTTATTTTTGTTAAAATAGGAGATCATTGTTATCATGGCTTATGTGATATGGGTGCTAGTGCAAGTGCAATACCTCATTCCTTATACAAAGAAATTATGCATGATATTGCACCTGCTGAGATAGAAGAAATTGATGTTACCATTAAGCTTGCCAATAGAGATACTATTTCACCGATTGGGATTGTTAGAGATGTTGAAGTCTTGTGTGGGAAAGTTAAATATCCTGCTGATTTTCTTGTTCTTGGTTCCCCACAAGATAGCTTTTGTCCCATTATATTTGGTAGACCCTTCTTGAACACTGTTAATGCTAAGATAGACTGCGAAAAGGATGTTGTTACTATTGGTTTGGGTGATATATCTCATGAGTTTCATTTTTCTAAATTTCGTAGACAACCCCGTGATGAGGAATTTCCTAGTAAGGATGAAATTATTGGTCTTGCTTCTATTGCCGTGCTTCCTAATGATCCTTTAGAACAATACTTGCTAGACCATGAAAATGATATGTTTATGAATGAAAGAAGGGAAATAGATGAAGTATTCTTTAAACAGGGACCTATTCTGAAACACAACTTGCCTGTTGAAATCCTAGGGGATCCTCCTCCACCCAAGGGTGATCCCGTGTTTGAGCTTAAACCGTTGCCTGATACTCTTAAATATGCTTATCTTGATGAAAAGAAGATATACCCTGTTATTATTAGTGCTAACCTTTCAGAGCATGAAGAAGAGAAATTATTGAAAACTCTGAAGAAGCACCGTGCTGCTATTGGATATACTCTTGATGATCTTAAGGGCATTAGTCCCACTCTATGTCAACACAAAATAAATTTGGAGAAAGACGCCAAACCAGTTATTGATCATCAACGATGGCTAAATCCTAAGATGAAGGAAGTAGTAAGAAAGGAAATATTAAAGCTCCTTGAGGCAGGTATAATTTATCACGTTGCTGATAGTCAGTGGGTAAGTCATGTCCATTGTGTCCCTAAGAAGGGAGGTATTACTGTCGTTCCTAATGATAAAGATGAATTGATTCCGCAAAGAATTATTACAGGTTATAGAATGGTAATTGATTTCAGCAAATTAAATAAAGCTACTAAAAAAGATCATTACCCTTTGCCTTTCATTGATCAAATGCTAGAAAGATTATCCAAACATACACATTTTTGCTTTCTAGATGGTTACTCTGGTTTCTCTCAAATACCTGTGTCAGCTGATGATCAAGCAAAGACCACTTTTACTTGCTCTTTCGGTACTTTTTCTTATAGACGTATGCCTTTTGGTTTATGTAATGCACCTGCTACCTTTCAAAGATGCATGATGGCTATATTCTCTGATTTTTGTGAAAAGATCTGTGAGGTTTTCATGGATGATTTCTCCGTTTATGGATCCTCTTTTGATGATTGCCTGAGCAACCTTGATCGAGTTTTGCAGAGATGTGAAGAAACTAACCTTGTCTTGAATTGGGAGAAATGCCACTTTATGGTTAATGAAGGCATTGTCTTGGGACATAAAATTTCTGAAAGAGGTATTGAAATTGATAAAGCTAAAGTTGATGCTATTGAAAAGATGCCATGTCCCAAGGACATCAAAGGTATAAGAAGTTTTCTGGGTCATGCCGGTTTTTATAGGAGGTTCATTAAGGACTTCTCAAAAATCTCTCGGCCTCTGACTAATCTATTACAAAAAGATATTCCTTTTGTCTTTGATGATGATTGTGTAGAAGCATTTGAAATACTTAAGAAAGCATTGATTTCTGCACCTATCGTTCAGCCACCTGATCGGAATGTACCCTTTGAAATTATGTGTGATGCTAGTGATTATGCTGTAGGTGCTGTTCTAGGGCAAAGGGTTGATAATAAATTAAATGTTATTCAGTATGCTAGTAAAACTTTAGACAATGCCCAGAGAAATTATGCTACTACTGAAAAGGAATTCTTAGCAGTTGTTTTTGCTTGTGATAAGTTCAGACCTTATATTGTTGATTCTAAAGTAACTATTCACACTGATCATGCTGCTATTAAATACCTTATGGAAAAGAAAGATGCTAAACCTAGACTTATTAGATGGGTTCTCTTGCTACAAGAATTTGATTTGCATATTATTGATAGAAAGGGAGCTGAGAACCCCGTTGCAGACACCTTGTCTAGGTTAGAGAATGTTCTTGATGACCCACTACCTATTGATGATAGCTGGGGGGGGGGGGGGGGGGGGGGGGGGGGGGGGGGGGGGGGGGGGGGGGGGGGGGGGGGGGGGGGGGGGGGGGGGGGGGGGGGGGGGGGGGGGGGGGGGGGGGGGGGGGGGGGGGGGGGGGGGGGGGGGGGGGGGGGGGGGGGGGGGGGGGGGGGGGGGGGGGGGGGGGGGGGGGGGGGGGGGGGGGGGGGGGGGGGGGGGGGGGGGGGGGGGGGGGGGGGGGGGGGGGGGGGGGGGGGGGGGGGGGGGGGGGGGGGGGGGGGGGGGGGGGGGGGGGGGGGGGGGGGGGGGGGGGGGGGGGGGGGGGGGGGGGGGGGGGGGGGGGGGGGGGGGGGGGGGGGGGGGGGGGGGGGGGGGGGGGGGGGGGGGGGGGGGGGGGGGGGGGGGGGGGGGGGGGGGGGGGGGGGGGGGGGGGGGGGGGGGGGGGGGGGGGGGGGGGGGGGGGGGGGGGGGGGGGGGGGGGGGGGGGGGGGGGGGGGGGGGGGGGGGGGGGGGGGGGGGGGGGGGGGGGGGGGGGGGGGGGGGGGGGGGGGGGGGGGGGGGGGGGGGGGGGGCTTATTTTACAAGGTTTACATAAAGAGGGAGAATGCCGGCAGCTGAAATTCTGGGCTGGAAAAGGAGCAAATATTAGAGACATATTCTGCACAACTCCAAAAGTCCTGAAACTCCACGGAAGTTATTTTTGGAAATAATAAAAAATATTGAGCGGAAGAAATACTAGAGGGGACCCACACCCTGGCCACGAGGGTGGGGGGCGCGCCCTACCCCCCTGGGCGCGCCCCTGCCTCATGGCCCCCCTGGTGGCCCTCCGATGCCCATCTTCTGCTATATGAAGTCTTTCGTCCGAGAAAAAAATCATAAGCAAGCTTTCGGGACGAGACTCCGCCGCCACGAGGCGGAACCTTGGCGGAACCAATCTAGGGCTCTGGCGGAGCTGTTCTGCCGGGGACACTTCCCTTCGGGAGGGGGAAATCATCGCCATCGTCATCACCAACGCTCCTCTCATCGGGAGGGGGTCAATCTCCATCAACATTTTCACCAGCACCTTCTCCTCTCAAACCCTAGTTCATCTCTTGTATCCAATTCTTGTCTCTAAGTCTGGGGGGGGGGGGGGGGGGGGGGGGGGGGGGGGGGGGGGGGGGGGGGGGGGGGGGGGGGGGGGGGGGGGGGGGGGGGGGGGGGGGGGGGGGGGGGGGGGGGGGGGGGGGGGGGGGGGGGGGGGGGGGGGGGGGGGGGGGGGGGGGGGGGGGGGGGGGGGGGGGGGGGGGGGGGGGGGGGGGGGGGGGGGGGGGGGGGGGGGGGGGGGGGGGGGGGGGGGGGGGGGGGGGGGGGGGGGGGGGGGGGGGGGGGGGGGGGGGGGGGGGGGGGGGGGGGGGGGGGGGGGGGGGGGGGGGGGGGGGGGGGGGGGGGGGGGGGGGGGGGGGGGGGGGGGGGGGGGGGGGGGGGGGGGGGGGGGGGGGGGGGGGGGGGGGGGGGGGGGGGGGGGGGGGGGGGGGGGGGGGGGGGGGGGGGGGGGGGGGGGGGGGGGGGGGGGGGGGGGGGGGGGGGGGGGGGGGGGGGGGGGGGGGGGGGGGGGGGGGGGGGGGGGGGGGGGGGGGGGGGGGGGGGGGGGGGGGGGGGGGGGGGGGGGGGGGGGGGGGGGGGGGGGGGGGGGGGGGGGGGGGGGGGGGGGGGGGGGGGGGGGGGGGGGGGGGGGGGGGGGGGGGGGGGGGGGGGGGGGGGGGGGGGGGGGGGGGGGGGGGGGGGGGGGGGGGGGGGGGGGGGGGGGGGGGGGGGGGGGGGGGGGGGGGGGGAAACCAACTAGCATCAACTACAAGGAGTAATCAACACTACTAGCAACCTACATGTACCAATCTGAGGCCTTGGGGCAAAGATTGGATACAAGAGATGAACTAGGGTTTGAGAGGAGATGGTGCTGGTGAAGATGTTGATGAAGATTGCCCCCCTCCCGATGAGAGGATCGTTGGTGATGACGATGGCGATGATTCCGCCCTCCCGGAGGGAAGTTTCCCCGGCAGAACAGCTCTGCCGGAGCCCTAGATTGGTTCCGCCAAGGTTCCGCCTCGTGGCGGCGGAGTTTCTTCCCGAAAGCTTGCTTATGATTTTTTTCTCGGACGAAAGACTTCATATAGCAGAAGATGGGCACCGGAGGGCCACCAGGGGGCCCACGAGGCAGGGGGCGCGCCCAGGGGGTAGGGCGCGCCCCCACCCTCGTGGCCAGGGTGTGGGCCCCCTCTGGTATTTTCTTCGCTCAGTGTTTTTTATTATTTCCAGAAATGACTTCCGTGGAGTTTTAGGACTTTTGGAGTTGTGCAGAATAGGTCTCTAATATTTGCTCCTTTTGGAGCCCAGAATTTCAGCTGCCGGCATTCTCCCTCTTTATGTAAACCTAGTAAAATAAGAGAGAATAGACATAAGTATTGTGACATAATGTGTAATAACAACCCATAATGCAATAAATATCGATATAAAAGCAGGGGGGGGGGGGGGGGGGGGGGGGGGGGGGGGGGGGGGGGGGGGGGGGGGGGGGGGGGGGGGGGGGGGGGGGGGGGGGGGGGGGGGGGGGGGGGGGGGGGGGGGGGGGGGGGGGGGGGGGGGGGGGGGGGGGGGGGGGGGGGGGGGGGGGGGGGGGGGGGGGGGGGGGGGGGGGGGGGGGGGGGGGGGGGGGGGGGGGGGGGGGGGGGGGGGGGGGGGGGGGGGGGGGGGGGGGGGGGGGGGGGGGGGGGGGGGGGGGGGGGGGGGGGGGGGGGGGGGGGGGGGGGGGGGGGGGGGGGGGAATTTTTGGGTGTCAAGTGGGTACTTTGCCTTTCACATATCTGGGGCTTCCTGTGGGAACTACAAAGCCTAGGATTATAGACCTAGTCCCTGTTGTTGACAGGGTGGAAAGGAGATTGTCTGCTAGTTCCTCCCTCCTATCACAAGGAGCAAGGTTACAATTGCTGCAATCAGTTCTATCATCCATGCCAATCTACTTTCTGTGTAGTCTTAGCCTGCCTGCTGCAATTATCAAACAACTGGAGAGAATTATGAGGCAATGTTTGTGGAGAGGAAATTCTGACACCCCAAAGCAGTCCCTCGCAGCTTGGCCTATGGTTTGCAAACCTAAAGACAAGGGGGGCATGGGTATCATTAACCTAGCTATTCAGAATAGAGCTTTACTCACTAAGCACCTCCACAAATTCTACAACAAGGCAGATATTCCATGGGTCTCCCTAATTTGGGACACCTACTATAATAGTTTAGTTCCACATGCAACAGTTCAATGTGGATCCTTTTGGTGGAGAGACATCATGAAAATTAATGATGTTTATAGAGCAAATTCAACTGTCATAATTAATTCAGGTGACACTGCACTCTTCTGGCATGATTCATGGATCCTCAATGCTTGCTCCAATCCAGTTAAAGAGAGATTTCCACGCCTTTTCTCCTTTACATTGGATGATAAGATCTCAGTCAGAGATTTCATTGAGGATTTGGACATAGAAGCTCAATTCCAACTCCCACTATCTCCTGAGGCAATGGATGAACTTCAAATTTTGCAACTTGACATTCAGGGATTGGAGAGAGACCCTAATGCACCTGACTCCTGGTCCTGGACCCCTGGGAAAGGAATTTTTTCTGTCAAGAGCTACTATGTGCTCATGCATTCCTCCTTGCCTGATGATGATCCTGGCAAATGGATCTGGAAAAGTAAATGCACCATGAAAATCAAGGTTTTTGCATGGCTAATGTTAAACGACAGATTAAACACTAGAGATATGCTTCTCAGAAGGCACTGGAGATCTGAGGATGATGATAATCTCTGCCCTATGTGTGTTGCACAGCTGCATGAAGATAGAGATCATCTCTTCTTTAAGTGTAATTTCAGCACCAGAGTTTGGAATTATTTACAAATATATTGGCAAGCTGGTTTGTCTAACAGGGAATGCATACTGTTAGCTCAAAGGGGATTTCATCATCCTTTCTTTTTTGAGGTAGTGTTCCTGGCTGCATGGTGCATTTGGACAACAAGAAATGACAGAATCTTTAGGCACATCAGGCCCACCTTTGGAGCGTGGAAGGCGAAGTTCATTCATGAGATAACTCTACATTCCCACAGAATGAAGGTTGCTGTGAAGCCCTTACTGCTACAATGGATCAATGCACTACCTTGACCTTTTGATGTGTCCACCTGGGATTCTTTTCATCTTTGTAGTGGTGATAATTCATTGTTGGTTGTAATACTCCTGGTTGTATATAGCTGCATGCTGTATGTAAATAGGTAAGTTTTAGTTAGACTTAGCCTAGCCTTTTTTCCCTTTTGTACATATTTAGTTTAAGTTTGTACTGGACCTTTTGGTGGGGGTTTTGAATAAAGGGCTATGGGGCTTTTGCCTCACAGTATCCAGTCAAAAAAAACTTAATACACTAGATGCATGCTGGATAGCGGTTGATGTGTGGAGTAATAGTAGTAGATTCAAGCAGGAGTCGGTCTACTAATCTTGGACGTGATGCCTATATAATGATCATTGCCTAGATATCGTCATGATCATTTGAAGTTCTATCAATTGCCCGGGGGGGGGGGGGGGGGGGGGGGGGGGGGATTTTTCTCGAGAGAAGCCACTAGTGAAACCTACGGCCCCCGGGTCTCTTTCTCTTATTATTTGCCTTCGCGATCTATTTTATTTGCCTTTTATTTTCAGATCTATTAAACCAAAAATACCTACCTTGCTGCGTTTTATTCTTATTTATTTTATTTGGCGTTCGATCTATCAATCTATTACAACTTTCTCCCGTTCACGTGCCAATTTCTGGCGCCGTTACCCGAAAGCGATTGACAACCCCTTTAACACGTCGGGTTGCGAGTGGTTGTTATTTGTGTGCAGGTGATGTTTACGTTGTGTTTCTTGGTTCTCCTACTGGTTCGATAATCTTGGTTTCATCAGTGAGGGAAATACCTACCACTGTTGTGCTGCATCATCCCTTCCTCTTTGGGGAAATACCGACGTACCTTCAAGCCGCATCATGCCTATATACATGATCAGTGTCTTGGATATCGTCATACTTATTTGCTTTTCTATCAATTGCCCAACAGTAATTTGTCTACCCACTGTTGCTATTTTCTCGAGAGTAGCCAGTAGTGAAATCTACGGCCCCCGGGTCTATTTTCCTATCATATACTTTGAGATCCATATTGCCAATTGCCTTTTCTTTTATTTGCTTCTTTTATTTTCAGATCTATATTATCAAAAACCCAAAAATAACTTGCTGCTTATTTACTTTTATTTGCATCTATCAATCTACTACAATTTTATCCCATCCTGACGTCACTTTTTGGCACCGCTACCCGGATGGGATTGAAACCCCTTTAACGCGTCGGGTTGCAAGTAGTTGTTATTTGTGTGCAGGTACCATTTACGTAGTGTTGCGTGGTTCTCCTACTGGTTCGATAACCTTGGTCTCATCACTGAGGGAAATACCTTACCGTTGCTGTGCTGCATCTTCCCTTATTCCTTTGGGAAACACCGACGCATCTCAAGCGACATCAGTCCTCCCCAACTTTAACGACGAATTCCGCCGCATCTCCTCCGTTTTCCCTCCGCTCAATGGCCGATGGTGCTGGCGGTTGTGTAGCAAGCTCGCACGACATGACGCGGAGGTTGATAGCTCCAACGGGCCCGTTGTGGAGCCATGGCACTCGAAGCAAGCGCACAACCATTGCCGGCTCTCCCGGAGCGGCGGGCGGAGTCCTTGGGCCGGTTTCCACGCGCTCCACGACCACCTCTTTCCGCACTTCCAGAGGTGCCAGGAGGCGGATGCAGAGCTCGTCGCCGTGAAGAAAGCTTTGGCGACTGGAGAAGAAGGTGACACCGACCATCTCGTCGCCACCAAGGAGGAGCACGACCTCACTCACGCGCTCCGCAAGACCGCCACCAAGTTGTACCTCAGCGTCGATGAGTGACCATCGATTTAAGCGTTAAATTTGTAACGCGAAGTTTGTATTTTCTATGTATGCACTATGGTTGTGATGAACTATTTTCTAGCGTAGATATGTTTTTAAAATGCTGTACCGTTTACGGGATCTGTTCCACCGAAGCCTTCGCGTTATCGCAAAGCAGTTTTCAGGGGAACACTAAAATGAGGGGGGGGGGGGGGGGGGGGGGGGGGGGGGGGGGGGGGGGGGGGGGGGGGGGGGGGGGGGGGGGGGGGGGGGGGGGGGGGGGGGGGGGGGGGGGGGGGGGGGGGGGGGGGGGGGGGGGGGGGGGGGGGGGGGGGGGGGGGGGGGGGGGGGGGGGGGGGGGGGGGGGGGGGGGGGGGGGGGGGGGGGGGGGGGGGGGGGGGGGGGGGGGGGGGGGGGGGGGGGGGGGGGGGGGGGGGGGGGGGGGGGGGGGGGGGGGGGGGGGGGGGGGGGGGGGGGGGGGGGGGGGGGGGGGGGGGGGGGGGGGGGGGGGGGGGGGGGGGGGGGGGGGGGGGGGGGGGGGGGGGGGGGGGGGGGGGGGGGGGGGGGGGGGGGGGGGGGGGGGGGGGGGGGGGGGGGGGGGGGGGGGGGGGGGGGGGGGGGGGGGGGGGGGGGGGGGGGGGGGGGGGGGGGGGGGGGGGGGGGGGGGGGGGGGGGGGGGGGGGGGGGGGGGGGGGGGGGGGGGGGGGGGGGGGGGGGGGGGGGGAGAGAGGGCGGTGAGATATCTCATTGGGAAGGGAGATTTCATGTTGGGAAATTTGGGTGATCATGATAACAACCCGGTATGGGATGTCTTTTAGGGCATGTTTGGGACTGCTTTGCTTTGTGAATTCAGCTCCGCTCTAAAAAACGCAGTCAAATAGGATAACTCCATGATGTCCCGCTCAAAAAAAACTAGAGGTGCAACTCCCTATTTTCATAAACTTATTCAGGAGTGTGCCAAAAACTCTACTTAAAAAGTCCTCATGAAGCTAAGGTAAAATTGTGTTGAACCTTTAAGGAATTTCCATTATGTTTAATCCAGAAAAATAGTGGATACAACATGAATAGCATAATAGCGATGATAATAGAAAGAAGCAACAAATTGTTGAAGCTAGTCATGCAATCGAGATCATAAGCAAGAAGCATCATAGCCATGTTGATTGTTACCATTAGTAAACCAAATTGTAACACCCACGATGCGGCTATATCTCTCACGTCTCGGGGCACGACTTAGAGGCATAACCGCATTGTGGTTTTGTCGCAAGAAGGGTCATCTTCACACAATTCCATGTAATGAACAAGAAAGGGATAAAGAGGGTTGGCTTACAATCGCCACTTCACACAATACTTAAATAATTCATACATCATCCAAAATGCACACATAGACTGACTACGGTCAAATCCAAAAGAAAAGAAGATAAACCCAACTGCTAGATCCCCGATCGTCCCAACTGGGCTCCACTACTGATCATGAGGAAACGAAACATAGTAACGACCAATGTCCTCGTCGAACTCCCACTTGAGTTCGTTTGCGTCACCTGCACTGGCATCATCGGCACCTGCAACTCTTTTGATAGTATCTGTGAGTCACGAGGACTCAGCAATCTCAAAACCCGCGAGATCAAGACTATTTAAGCTTATGGGTAGGATGGGGTAATGAGGTGGAGTTGCAGCAAGCACTAAGCAAATATGGTGGCTAACATACGCAAATAAGAGCGAGAAGAGAAGCAAAGCAACGGCCGAGAAGCTAGAAGTGATCCTTAAACTACTTACGTTCATGCATAACACCGAAACCGTGTTCACTTCCCGGACTCCGCCGAAAAGAGACCATCACGGCTACACGGGGGGGGGGGGGGGGGGGGGGGGGGGGGGGGGGGGGGGGGGGGGGGGGGGGGGGGGGGGGGGGGGGGGGGGGGGGGGGGGGGGGGGGGGGGGGGGGGGGGGGGGGGGGGGGGGGGGGGGGGGGGGGGGGGGGGGGGGGGGGGGGGGGGGGGGGGGGGGGGGGGGGGGGGGGGGGGGGGGGGGGGGGGGGGGGGGGGGGGGGGGGGGGGGGGGGGGGGGGGGGGGGGGGGGGGGGGGGGGGGGGGGGGGGGGGGGGGGGGGGGGGGGGGGGGGGGGGGGGGGGGGGGGGGGGGGGCGACAAATCCCGATAGGAGTCGCACGTATCTCGTTCTCAGGGCACACCGGATGAGACAGGCTACGAGTAAAACCAGCCCTCGAGTTTCCCCAAGGTGGCCCCGCAGGCGGCTCGGTTCGGACCAACACTCAAAGGAGCACTGGCCCGGGGGGGCTTAAAATAAAGATGACCCTTGAGTCTGCAGAACCCAAGGGAAAGGTATAGGTGGTAGGTAGGCAAATGGTAAAACCAAGGTTGCGCCCTGCTGGAGGAGTTTTATTCAAAGCGAACTGTCAAGGGGTCCCATAACCCCAACCGCGTAAGGAACGCAAAATCAAGGAACATAACACCGGTATGACGGAAACTAGGGCAGCAAGAGTGGAACAAAACACCAGGCATAAGGCCGAACCTTCCACCCTTATCAAGTATATAGATGCATTAATTAAATAAGAGATATTGTGATATCCCAAAATCATCATGTTCCAACATGGAGTAATCTTCAACTTCACCTACAACTAACAACGCTATAAAAGGGGCTGAGCAAAGCGGTAACATAGCCAAACAACGGTTTGCTAGGAAGGTGGGTTAGATGCTTGACATGGCAATATGAGAGGCATGATAAACAAGTGGTAGGTAGCGCGACATAGCGATAGAACGAACAACTAGCAAGCAAAGATAGAAGTGATATCGAGGGTAATGGTCATCTTGCCTGAAATCCCGCTAGGAAGAAGAACGAGTCCATGAAGAAGACAAACGGACGTAGTCGAACGAATCCTCACAACCGCAACGTAACCGGAACTATCGAGAAGAAGTACAACCGGAAAAAAGCAAACAACATGGTAAACAAACATCACATAGACATGGCATGATGCACAATCAAGTATGATGCATGTCCGATTTAATGAGCATGGCATGGCAAGACAAAGTGCAACAAACAATACTACAAGTTAAGTGGAGCTCAATATGCAACGACGAAACACCACATTCATTTATTTAGTTCTCTCTCGTTTATGTACCCAACAATATTAAATGTTGTTAAACATGGCAAGAGGTGAGGCATAAGTAAACTAGCTATCTAGGCAAGTTTAAATGAGGCCGGAAACAACAAACAACAATTTCGGAAAATCCTCATATGCATATTTCGAATTTGGTACTGTTCTGCCCTAAACCATATTTTTGAGTTGTTAAACAGAAAAATAAAGTGCAACAAGTTAATCTATGCATTATTCCACCCCATTTACATATAAAGTTTATTAAATTCGGAGCGACGGTTAATTAGTTATGAAATAAACCATTTTAACATAACATTTATGCAAATTAATGCAAACAGCAAGTTTAAACATTTTTAACATGGATGAAAGTAGCAAATTATGAAACTAGATGAAATTCTAAGCATTTTACATGTTTAAATTATTTTAATCCGATGCACGGTTAGTGAGTTATTAAATGCATGATCATGAAGGGGTTTTCTGCAAAACTGTAAAACCTGGGATAAATGCTAAAATCGTCCAGAGGGAAAAAAAAATGCATCGGGCCGAATCTGAACACGGGCCCAACAGGAACAGAGGGGGTTAGGGCGGCTGCTCACAGTGGGCTGGCAGAGCTGGGTTCGCGTGAATGGGCCGAGGGGAGGCTGGGCCTTGGCGCTGTGGTAGCCCGCGACGATGACGTGGCGGTCAACGCGGCTGGACGAGGCGAGCGCTCCCTGATGCGTCGTCCTCTGCTCGACATGAAGCAGCGGCGGCGGCGTGGGACTTGGCGCACGGAGGAGGTCCTGGACGACGGGGAACAGGACTAGGATGGCGGGATCCGACGGAGGGGCCGGATCTGGGGCGCGGAGGCGAGGATCCATGGCGGCGGACGCGGTTGACCCGCGACGAGGCTTGCGAGGCGAGGGAGGCAGGCGCGTGCGCGCGTTCGAAGCAGAGGAGGCAGGTGGCGTCGGCTGACGGGGACAGCCAGGAGGCGGCTCCAGTCGGTGGGTCGAGGAACTTGGCCGGCGACGTGAGGTAGCGGAAGCAGATGCGAAGGCTGACAGCAGGGGAGGCACGGATCCGGGCGGTGGAGGCTTGCAGCAAGGCGGCAGCGACGAGCTCCAAGCTCGTGACCATGGTGGGCTCCCTGTTCGTTCCTGGAACAGAGACGGAGAGGTGAGGAGGAGAGAAAAAAGAAGGGAAGAGAGGAGGCCGGCGACGTGACCTGGGGAAGGAGCAGAGGAGCAGCTCGGGTGCTGCGCGGGGACGAGGAGGTGGGCATGTGAGGTGGAGCTCGGGGCGCTGGTCGATCCGGTGAAGAAAACGAGGGAGGTGGGTGGCGCTGTGGGTGAGATCCCGAGGAAGGAGGAGGGAATGGACAGGGGTGGCGGCGGCTAGGAGGATCCCTAGGAATTAGGGATTTGGTCTCGGGTTAGGCTATTATATATAGCGAGTGGTTAGGTTAGGGGCTACTCGGGCCCTCCGATCGTAATCGAACGGTCGAGAAATAAATAGATAGGGAGTCCGAATAAGAAAACGGAGATATTTTACGGATGTTTGGGGATGATCCGGATCCAATGGTAACGACAGCCCGGTTCGGGTTCGGAGAAGTTTCGGACACGCACACGAGGGGGTCTGTGCAATGTACAGAGAGACTCCGGTTTAGGCAAGAGGGAAAACGAAGAACAAGGTTGGTCTCGGAACGGTCAACAAAAGCAAGGGGGGACGCGTCAACTACGAGGGGATGCAAGTTTTAAAAACAATGATGGCAACGAGTGCCGATGCAATGCGGATGATGACATGATGAATGCAGCAAACAAACGAAACACCTGACAACAACGAAAAACATGAAAGGCGTCTGAAGCATCGGTCTCGGGGCGTCACACAAATGCTAGCCCTAATAGAGAGGATACAATGACATACGGAGCAGCGAAAGCAGAAGCAAATGCGCCATTCATCATGGCGTCAAGGAGGTGGTCGACGTTGAGGAAGAATTCATCATTGGGGAACTCGTCGTCGGGGATGTTGCCGTTCGTAACCATGATGAAGAAGGATCCAACAGTCAAGCAAGGGCACTCCCCCAAAATCTAATCCCCCTCTCTTGTCAAGGTAGCCAGAGTCGGGATTTGGAGTTGGATCGATTTTCCTTCGACAGAATCGAGTTGTAGTATCGAGTCGTGGAATCGAGGATTCTACTAGATTTACTCAAATAAGATATTTTGTATCCATGCCAGAAATTTATATGGGTTCTATAGAGTTTTAACACTAAATATAGAGCAAAAACCGTACACATCAGTTCTTGTTATATTCCACTTCTTTTCATGGCTAACCTGCTATCTAGCTTGCATGCATGGAACATATATGAGAGGGAGATATATAAAAAAAATAAATCTTCAATGCACAATATTTACTTATGAGGTTTTGTTAGAGTACATGAATAGCCGATCACTTCTATAGTTGACCTGCAGTGCTGAACCTTGAAGGGTCTTGCTCTCCTTCTTCAATCAATCTTTGATGCATCCTCCTCCTCACACCAATCCTATTCGTCGACAAGCCTGGTCGTCAGTTTTGATCTAGGGTTTCTGAGGACTAGATCAAAGGTGTCGGCGACTGAGTGTTTAGGCTAGGGAGGGGAATAAAGGGCCATGAGGCCTGTGAAAAGGGGTTTGGATGATGGCATACTATTCTGCTACAACTAAACACATGACTTACATAAATTAGTAGAATCGTACATAGTCCATAGCATAGTCGGGATTCTATAGTTTTGTACAAGATTCTATGATTTGGATCGCGACTCAACATGGCTTCTACCTGATCCGGATTCATAGTGGGACCTGTATCGACATGCTTCCATAGGGTTGTCAAGTCGTAGGATTCTAGGAGACGAGTCAGGATTCTGACTACCTTGTCTCTTGTACCAGATCACAAGAGGCGAGATTTCAGAGGCCTGCTGTCTCACTGCCTGGTGCACGTCGGCAAGCAAGATGGGAAAGAGGTAGGCAGCGCAGTGCTCTGGAATGAAGGAATGGAAGTGTGTTCCTTCTAGAAGAGGAGTGACCTCTTATAGACAAGACAAGTTGAAACTAACGCCTTATTAATGGAAGAGAAACAGGCGCACTAAATCCCATTCAAGAGACAAAGAAGAAACCGTCCGAGTCTGTTCAGTTTCGTCTCCCATTAGTAGGCCAATCATTTCAACTTATTTCTTGTGTGACAAAAATAAAGAGTGTGTACATGTGGCATGTGTCCTAGCTTGTTGGCTCGATCACGATGCGCATGCGAGGCGTGGCGAGGTGGTCCACGAAGGAGGAGTGCAAATGTATGTGCTTCTCAAGATCTTAGTGGTATGTGGAACAACTCCCCTTATAAGTTGGTCTCACACATTCTCTACTAGCGGGTGGGACTAAACTTTCCACACCACCTTGCCATGCATGAATGGGCCAGATTGCCTCTGGAATTAACATTGAATTATTGGCAATAATCTAAAATATTAAATGGGCTAATAGTTCCAACAGTCCCCCACCAGATCGACAAAGCACATAGAATTTGGCTATGTTTCCAAAACATACTTTATATACCGGCGTTTTTGTGGAGATTGTTAAGTTGAACTTCCACCTAGAACACCATGTTACACTCAATCACAACTTGAACAGTGGACTGCACCTTGAACTGCAAGTTTTGTGCAAACAAGTTTGATGTAAAAGTCTTGACCGATATTAGACAGTTGAAAACTTTCCCGCGGGTATGAGCATATACGTCATACTCTAGGGCCTCTTCATGAGTTTATTAAAGAGCACCCAAATCTTACAGACTGCGGTGTTTAATGGTCTAACTTATATAAGTGTTTTCTTTCAAATGTTCTGTAGGACAACATCTTTGCCTACCAAAGCCACACAGAACACATTAAGATAAATATCAGCCTACCATATAGATTAGGAGAAAATTACATCGTAGCAGAGTGGATCTTTGTAAAATAAATATTCTTTCTTAGTTATCCAATAGCTTGTCTCGCCAATTCTAATTCATAGGATCTCCGATCGCATAGAATGTGTTACCACCATGAACAACATATGTAGTGGGGCTCAATCCCATCTCATTTGATGCATTATCTATTACATTTTTGGGATTAACCCTTTGTGAAGGGATCTGTTAGATTCTTCGATGTGTTTATATAGTCCAATGCTACAACTCCATAGTTTCTCATAAATCTAACATATTTTAGTCTCCTTATCACTTGTCTTGATGACTTATTATTATCCTTAGAACTGTTTATATTACCTTGACAATCATTGCTTGATTATCATAGTTCATTAGGATAGCTGGTATTGGTTTTTCAACCACCAACAAGTCCATCAAAAGTTCTCGAAGCCATTCTTCTTCAACTGTTGTTATGTCCAATGCTGTGAGTTCTACTTCCATTGTTGACCTTGTTAAGATGGTCTGCTTGTAAGACTTCCAGGAAATAACACCACCACCAAGTGTAAACACATAACCACTTGTGGCTTTAAGCTCATCAACTTCAGATATCCAATTCGCATAACTATAAACCTCTAGTACTCTACCCGGTATAGTGAAGTACATAAATCACAATACCTTTTTGACAGCGCATTATCCTCTCAAGAGCATGCCAATGAACATCTCCCGGGTTCGAAACAAACCGGCTTAGTTTACTCATAGCAAACGAGATGTCAGGCCTCTACCAGCTAAATACATAAGCGAGCCAATGGTTTGAGGATATCTTAATTATCCTTTGTTTCTCCTTCGTTCTTCCAAATCAACACACTCGGTTCATAAGGTGTTGGAGAAGGTTTGCAATCTGAATATCCAAAGTGATCAAGAACCTTCTCCACATAGTGAGGCTACACAGAGTGATCCCACAATCATCACCTCTCAAAAGCTTGATGTTCAAGATGTTCAACTACTCCAAGATCTTTCATCCCAGAGCTATGATTTATGAAACCTTTCACTTCCTCAGTGACCTTGAATTTGTTCCAAATATAAGTATGTCATCAACATACAACCACAATATAACCCCCCACCATAGCAATAGTACACACACTTGTCGGCTTTGTTTGCAACAAAGCCCGTAGGTGTCAAAGTTCTTTCAAACTTCTCGTGCCATTGCTTAGGTGCTTGTTTCAAGCCATACAAATATTTAAAAAACTTACACACTTTTCATTCATGACCATCTACTACAAAACCATCAGGTTGTTCCATGTAAATTTCCTCCTCCAACTCCCCATTTTGGATCGTCTTAACGTTTATTTGATGAACGAGAAGATTGTGTGAGGCAGCCAATGAGAGTAGTACTTGAATGGTGGTCAATCTGGCCATAGGCGCATAAGTATAAAAGAAATCTTCACCTTTTTATGTATAAACCTTGGCTACAAGCCGTGCCTTGTACTTTTCAATTGTATCATTAGGCCTAAGTTTTTTCTTAAACACCCACTTACATCCTATAGGTACACCCATAAGGATGTTGAGTGACCTTCCTGTTGGGGAACGTAGTAATTTCAAAAAAAATCCTACGCACACGCAAGATCATGGTGATGCATAGCAACGAGAGGGGAGAGTGTTGTCTACGTACCCTCGTAGACCGTAAGCGGAAGCGTTTATCAACGCGGTTGATGTAGTCGTACACCTTCACGATCCGTCCCGATCAAGTACCGAACGTACGGCACCTCCGCGTTCAGCACACGTTCAGCTCGATGACGTCCTCGCCTTCTTGATCCAGCAAGAGGGGCGAAGTAGTAGATGAGTTCCGGCAGCACGACGGCGTGGTGACGGTGTTGGTGAAGAACAATCTCTGCAGGGCTTCGCCTAAGCACTACGAAAACTATGACGGAGGATAAACTAGGGGGGACGGGGTTGCCGGCACACGGTTTGGTGTTTCTTGATGTCTCTTGGGTGCTGGCCCTACCCCTCTATTTATATGTTGAGCCCTGGGGTCGAAACTTGGAGTAAAAGCCTCCTCAAAGTCGGTTTTGCCCGAAAGGCAAGAGTCCTTCTCGGACTCCAGGGCTAGACGCCAGGGTTCCCGGCGTCTACCCCCTAGACGCCAGGGTTCCTGGTGTCTAGCCTCTGGTCTCCGCAAAACTTCCTTTTGCACTTTCCAAAAGCCTTGTGGGCTTTCCCCTTTGGCCCAAATAAAGTGTTCTCGTACCCAAACATTTCGGGAAACATCCGGAACCCCTTCCGATGAATTCCGAAACCCTTCCGGAGACCAAACACTATTATCCCATATATCAATCTTTATCTCCGGACCATTCCGGAGTTCCTCGTCATGTCCGTGATCTTATCCGGAACTCCGAACAACATTCGGTTACCAACATACATAAGTCATAAATACTATATCGTCAACGAACGTTAAGCGTGCGGACCCTACGGGTTCGAGAACTATGTAGACATGACCGAGACATCTCTCTGGTCAATAACCAATAGCGGAACCTGGATGCCCATATTGGCTCCTACATATTCTATGAAGATCTTTATCGGGGGGGGGGGGGGGGGGGGGGGGGGGGGGGGGGGGGGGGGGGGGGGGGGGGGGGGGGGGGGGGGGGGGGGGGGGGGGGGGGGGGGGGGGGGGGGGGGGGGGGGGGGGGGGGGGGGGGGGGGGGGGGGGGGGGGGGGGGGGGGGGGGGGGGGGGGGGGGGGGGGGGGGGGGGGGGGGGGGGGGGGGGGGGGGGGGGGGGGGGGGGGGGGGGGGGGGGGGGGGGGGGGGGGGGGGGGGGGGGGGGGGGGGGGGGGGGGGGGGGGGGGGGGGGGGGGGGGGGGGGGGGGGGGGGGGGGGGGGGGGGGGGGGGGGGGGGGGGGGGGGGGGGGGGGGGGGGGGGGGGGGGGGGGGGGGGGGGGGGGGGGGGGGGGGGGGGGGGGGGGGGGGGGGGGGGGGGGGGGGGGGGGGGGGGGGGGGGGGGGGGGGGGGGGGGGGGGGGGGGGGGGGGGGGGGGGGGGGGGGGGGGGGGGGGGGGGGGGGGGGGGGGGGGGGGGGGGGGGGGGGGGGGGGGGGGGGGGGGGGGGGGGGGGGGGGGGGGGGGGGGGGGGGGGGGGGGGGGGGGGGGGGGGGGGGGGGGGGGGGGGGGGGGGGGGGGGGGGGGGGGGGGGGGGGGGGGGGGGGGGGGGGGGGGGGGGGGGGGGGGGGGGTTTGCAAGAGATTAGTAAGTGGCCTAGCAAATTTGAGAAGTCTTTAATAAACCTTCTATAGAAACCAGCATGACCAAGGAAACTCCATATACCTTTAATATCTTTAGGACATGGCATTTTCTCAGTTGCATCAACCTTGGCTTTGTCTACTTCAATACCTCATTCAGAAATTTTATGCCCCAAGACAATACCTTCATTTACCATAAAGTGGCACTTCTCCCAATCCAAGACAAGATTAGTTTGTTCACATCTCTGCAAAACTCGATCAAGGTTTCTTAAGCTATCATCAAAAGAAGTCGCATAAAGGGAGAAATCATCCATGAAAAATCTTAACAGTCTTTTCACAAAAATAGAATATAGCAGTCATACATCTTTGAAAAGTAGCAGGTGCATTACATAAACCAAAAGGCATGCATCTATAAGCATAAGTTCCAAGAGGGCAAGTAAAAGTAGTTTTCTCTTGATCTTTGGGTGACACAGGTATTTGAGAGAAACCAGAATATCCATCAAAGAAAACAAAAGTGTGTATGCTTAGATAGTCTTTCTAACATTTGATCTATAAAAGGCAAGGGGTAATGATCTTTTCTAGTAGCTTTGTTTAATTTCCTAAAATCAGTTACCATCCTATAACCAGTTATAATTCTTTGTGGAATGAGTTCATTTTTATCCTTAGGAACAATGGTAACACCTCCTTTCTTCGGAACATAATGAACAGGACTTACCCATCTACTATCAGCTATGGGATAGATTATACCTGCTTCCAGAAGCTTTAATATTTCAGTTCTTACCACATCCGTCATCTTAGGATTTAACCATCGTTGGTGATCAACGACCGGCTTAGCGTCAGGTTCCATATTAATCTTGTGCTGACATAGAGTGGGACTAATGCCCTTAAGATCATCAAGAGTATATCCAATAGCAGCATGGTGCTTCCTTAGAGTTTAAATAATCTTTTTTCTTCATGCTCTGGAAGGTTAGCACTAATAATAATAGGATATATTTTATTTTCATCAAGATAAGCATATTTCAATGTATCAGGCAATTGTTTCAACTGAAACATGGGATCACCTTTAGGTGGAGGAGGACCTCCAAGAGTTTCAATAGGCAAATTGTGTTTAAGAATAGGTGGTTGATCAAAGAACACCTTATCTATTTCATTTCTTTCATTTATGTGCATATCATTCTCATGGTCTAGCAAATATTGTTCTAACATATCAGTAGGAGGTATGACAATAGAAGCTAGACCTATAACTTCATCCTTACTAGGTAATTCTTTGTCATGAGGTTGTCTACTAAACTTAGAGAAACTAAACTCATGAGATACATCACCAAACTTAACGCTAACCATTTCTCTATTGCAGTCTACCTTAGCATTAACTGTATTCAAGTAAACAACAACAACAACAACAACAACAACAACAACAACAACAACAACAACAACAACAACAACAACAACAACAACAACAACAACAACAACAACAACAACAACCTATGGGCCTAGTTGTAGGTCGAGGATGTACTTGCAACTAGGACAACAACAAACTATGATCGCAGTTGCGAGTCGAGGATGGACTTGCAATTAAGAAAACTACGAAACAATGAGCCCGATTGCGAGTCAAGGGTCGACTTGCAACTGGGATGAAACAAACTATAGTCTCAATTGCGAGTCAAGGGTGGGCTTGCAACTGGGATAAAATAAATAACAGGCCTAGTTGCGAGTCGAGGGTGACTTGTAACTGATACAAGTGTATAAAACTACGATACGGGCTGCGAGTTGAGGGTGGACTTGCAACTAAGATGAAAATAAAACACATCCCAGTTGCGAGTCGAGGGTGGACTTACAACTGGGACAACAACAGCAACAGCAACAGCAGCAACAACAACAACAACAACAACAACAACAACAACAACAACAACAACAACAACAACAACAACAACAACAACAACAACAACAACAACAACAACAACAACCTATGGGCCTAGTTGTAGGTCGAGGATGTACTTGCAACTAGGACAACAACAAACTATGATCGCAGTTGCGAGTCGAGGATGGACTTGCAATTAAGAAAACTACAAAACAATGAGCCCAATTGCGGGTCAAGGGCCGACTTGCAACTGGGATGAAACAAACTACAGTCTCAATTGCGAGTCAAGGGTGGACTTGCAACTGGGAAGAAAAACCAAAATACATGCCTAGTTGCGAGTTGAGGGTGGGCTTGCAACTAAGATAACTATGAGCCCAGTTGCGGGTCGGAGGTGGACTTGCAACTGGGACAACTACAAAACTACGAGCCCAGTTGCGAGTCAAAGGTCCGAGTTGCAAGTGGGATGAAATAAATTGTGGGCCCAATTGCGAGTCAAGGGTGAACTTCAACTGTGATGAAAAAACACACCGGATCCAGTTGCGATTCGAGTGGTGGGCTTGCAACTCAGACAACTACGAGCCCAGTTGTTAGTCGAGGGTGGACTTGCAAGTAGGATAACTACGAAACTACGAGCCCAATTGCAAGTCAAGGATCGACTTCCAACTAGGCTGAAACAAACTACGGGCCCAGTTGTGAGTCAAGATTG
Organism: Thinopyrum obtusiflorum; assembly: GCA_036873465.1. Classification (NCBI taxonomy): domain Eukaryota; kingdom Viridiplantae; phylum Streptophyta; class Magnoliopsida; order Poales; family Poaceae; genus Thinopyrum; species Thinopyrum obtusiflorum. Next base: position 23,326 of record JAAAWM010011566.1, read on the forward strand.
GTCCTGTAACTTGGATGAAAAATAAAACACAGACGGAGTTGAGAGTCATGGGTGGGCTTGCAACTGGGATAAAAGAAACTACGGGCCTAGTTACGAGTCGAGGGTGGACTTTCAACCAGGATGAAAAAAACTATATGCCTAGGTGCAAGCCGAGTGTGGACTTGCAACTGGAGCAACTACACAAAACTACGATACTAGTTGCAAGTCGAGGGTGCACTGGCAACAAGGACAACAACGAAACCACATGCCGAGTTGCAAGTCATGGATGGACTTGCAACTGGGATGGAACAAACTATGATCCTAGTTGCAAGTCAAGGGCGAACTTGCAACTGGGACGACTACACCAAACTACAATACCATTTGCAAGTCGAGGTTGGCTGCAACTGGAACAATAACCAAGTACGAGACCAGTTGTGAGTCGAGTGTGGACTTGCAACTATGGTGAAAAACAAAACACATGCTCATTTACGGGTCGATGGTGAGTCTGCAAGTGGGACAACTATGAGCCCATTTGTGAGTCGAGGATGGACTCGCAACTGGGATAACTATGAAACTATGAGCCGAGTTGCGAGTCAAGGGTCGACTTGCAACTAGGATGTAACAAACTACAGACCGCGTTGCGAGTCAAGGGTGGACCTGCAACTGGCATGAAAAAAAAACCAGACCAAGTTGCGAGTCAAGGTGGGCTTGCAACTTGGATGAAATAAACTATGGGCCTAATTGCGTGTCAAGGGGAGCTTGCAAGTGGGACAACTACGAAACTACGAGCCCAATTGTGAGTCAAGTACAGACTTGCAATTAGGATGAAACAAACTACGATCCTGGTTACGAGTCAAGGATGGACTTGCAACTCGAATTACTACAGAAAACTACAATACCATTCATTTTTGAAATGAACTGGAAAGCGAAAGACTCCTATAGAGCTCCCTTTTTCACGTACCTTCCAATTGTACGTCACTATAGAAACAACACACCAAAATGGGCTACCAGCATGCCGTGATAATGGGCCGATAAAAGAAAAGGAAAACAGGCGAACAAAAGAATGCACGACAACCAAACAACGACTAGCGGGTCGGGGGTTCGAGTGGTTGAACAAAAGGTATAGAAACTAAATCGAACGATGACAAGCATAGATGAGACATCGTTAAAAATCTTTTAATTTAGCAATCCTGTACAAAAAAAATGTACGAATTTAGAAGGTATTCACAAAAACCAAAAAAATGTTTCCAAAATTTATAAAAATATTCACAAAAATTATATTCACGAATTTGAAAAAAGGAAAAAATAAAACACAAAGTGAAAAGAAAGAACAAAATAAAAAACAAACAGAAAGAATAAAATAAACAAAAGGAAAACAGAACAAAGTTGCGAGGCAGGTCGACATTTATAGTTGTGTGTCTAATGATAGACATGCAACCGAACTTCGACAAACACTTTTATCCATTTCACACAAAGTTGTGGTCATGTTAAAGATGTGTTGTTGCACAGTTGTGTGTCTAGTAGAAGACATGAATCTACCCTCTAAATAAATTATTTGTGTTCCCTAATTTGCAGTTGCGTTGAAAATGTCCAGTTGTGGAGCGAGGACAACACTTACAATTGCATGTTTGATGATGGACATGCAACTCACAAAGACAAAACAATTCATATCTTTTTTTAATGCATGAAATTAAACATAAAAAGGTAAAAAGAAAAAGAAAAGGGAAATGAAATAAGAAATCAAGAAAAAAAAAGGAAATATCAAAAGAGACTAAGTAACTACTAGCAAACAAAAAAAGCAGAGCAAACTCTAGGAAAACATGTTGTCTAAAAAACAGGAACACAAATTTTCAGATTTCAATACACATACAGGACTATTACTTCCAATTTGAAACTACAATAATTCAGAAAATTGTTACCGTAAAGATATAAAAAAGGACACATTAAATGTAAAAAATGTTTGTAAGAGTGAAAAATAAGATAGAGACAAAATTAATTTTTCCACTGCAGATTTTGTGCCATGGAAAAACAAACATCGCTCCAGAAAAACACAGACAATCAAGCCAATATAAAAATATTTTATTTGCCGCCCAATAAAACACAAATAACCAGTGCAGGAAAAACGAACAAACAATTTTAGCTATTCAAAAATCCGTATTGGTGCAACCCAACCAACCAGACCAACGTGAAAGGAAAAGTAGGAGAGGCGCGCTTGCGGGCGTACTCATGGACCTGGCCAATATAAAAACGTTTTATCAGCCCGATAAAGAACAGACAACCAGGCATGCGATAGGGAAAACTAACAACGCCTAGGAAAATAAAATACAGACTTACGTGGGCTACTGCTCCTCTCTACGAATCTTCTAGCATTTGATCGCATGGTTGAGGGGTTAGATGTGAAGTAAGTTTATTACATCTAGACATATGAAAATAGCAATTCCATATTAAAAATATCACGAACTGAAAAATAATAAAAAGTGAAGAGAAGATGAACAACAAAAAAGGAAAAGGAAAAAAATAAAAAAAACTATTTTTTTTACACATTCAGGACCGGACACAAACAAAAAAAAAGAAAAAGGAAGAAGGGAAAAAGAAAAAGAAAGAAAGAAAGAAAAAACAGCCCACAAAAAATGCACAGCAAAGCGGACGAAAAGAAGATAAACGGGCCACGTTCCCCAGGTGACGACATATACAGGACGCGCGACCAACAGAACCGGGGACAGTTGCTTAAAAGAAAAAGAAAAAAGCCAGAATCGGGACATGATCAAGTTTGCGCGAGATTTAAAGCACAAACAATCTAACGGTTGAAGACTTAGATGTGAGATAAGTATCTCACATCTAGATGTGAAATAGCAATTCCTTTTTTTTAGATGCAAAAAAAATGCTATGGTACAAATGTTATGTACGACCAAAATTGCCATGATCTATGGCAAAAAAAAATCTATATAAAAAAGTGAACACAAAGCACATAGTGAAATTGCCATGTTTTGTTTAAAAAGGTTAAAAAACTAATAGCAAAATTTGCTATGACCCATGGCAAAAAACTATATAAAAGCCTCTACATACTCATGGCATATATTATATTCCAAAATTAGGGATTTGCCAAGCTACATAAGATAAATTTATCACTGTTCAATAATTGCCATGGTATCTGCAATAAAAAAAAGTTATAAAAAGAGAATTTGCCATGGTATGAACAATATAAATGCCATCAAAACAAAATTCTGTGCATTTGCAATGTAATGGGGAAAATGAGCTGAACATGTTCATACTTTGGCATGAGTAATATGGGAAAACTACAAAAGCACTTGCCATGCGACCTTTTACAAAAGAAAAATCCTAAAAAAATTCACATGATTAAGCATCACTGCATCCTCACCATCTGCCCCGACTCCATTTTTGCTGCTGATTTTGACATGATTAATAAATTTGCCATGGTAGAAAATTAAGGTGCTAGCGATTCGGGGAGCTTAATTGGTCAAAGTTATAAAGCAGTTAGCACACGCTTAGCGCAATGATGTACTATATTGTTCTGTTGTAAGGGATGGTAGGATTCAGAATGGCGATGACAAAAAAATTCTATCAATGAGCTAAGATGAGAAGAAACATGTACTCCCTCCGTCCGAAAATACTTGTCACCAAAATGGACAAAAAGAGATGTATCTAGAACCAAAATACATCTAGATACATCTCCCTTTATCCATTTTGATGACAAGTATTTCCGGACGGAGGGAGTAGCATGGATGGTGGATTGGGGATGCTCACAGGTAGCAGCCGAGGGAGAATGATGGTGCGCAGGATGTCATCGAGCCGCAGGCGGCCGCGGCGCCCAATGACATCCAGGGAAGACGAGCACGGGCATCGTAGCCGTGACCATGTCTCGGGCAACGCCGCGAGGCTTGGAGGGAAGCATCGTGTCCCGTCGGTGCTGTCAAGGGTGGGGAAGCCGTCTTCACCGTCGGGGTCATCCTCGGGTCACCGCGTGACGGTGGCCCCGTGTCCGCCGTCCAGATGAGGATGTGGGTGTGCTGGCCTGTAGCTGGTGTTAGAGGAGGTGGCAACGGAGGGGTGACCCGCCGATGCCGACGAGGCAAGGCGCGCGAGGAGAAGGGATGGGCACCAACGCCATGCAAACAAGGATGTTCGCTGGTAGGGCCAGAAAATCTGACGTTTGCCAAATAATATTTCCCTTTCTTAAAAGGGCAGCCGGTGCGCCGGCCCAAATTTGGGTCGTTCCGCACGCAGCCGTGGGATCCAGCGTACAGAAGCCATTCGATTTTATGCCCCACGTCATCATCTTCTTCCCCCATGCCCCTATCCCTAAAGCGTACATCAGTCGTACAACGCAGACGTCGCTCCCTGCCGCAGCTCGTCACAGAAACCAAAAAAAAGGCGTCGTTCATGGCGCCCTCGCTCACGACGGCAGAGCCGCCCGTCGTCTCTGGCGACGGTGCTCGCTGAAGAACCACCCCTCGTCGTCGATTTCAGTTGGAGATCCCATTGACGACCCCCCTCCTCCCCCCGGGGGGTCGAAACTTCCCCCTCGACCGGTCGCAACTCCGGCCGTTGATGCTCCATGGTTGCAGCGCTACGGTGCGCGCCAGCCGGCCCTCGCTGTCGACGCGTGACTTTCTGCCAACGAAGGCCACCAGTCACACCATGAATGGATGTAGCAAAAAAAACATTGATTGTAGCAAAAGCGAAGGCGGTTGGAGCAAAAACCATCGTCGGCGCTGTCTCGTCCACAGCTCTGCCATGAATGGATGTAGCAAATCATCCTACCGGTCGTAACAGAAAGAGATTATGGTTGTACCAAAATTATCATCACCCCGCCGTCGTAGGTCACAGCTCTGCCGTGAATGGCCGTAGCAAAAAAAATCGCTGGACGTAGCGAAAACCATGGACGGTTGCTGCAAAAAATGGATGGATGGCTGTAGCAAAAAGAACCCTGGCCGGCTGTAGCAAAAAGATTCTCTATGGTTTCGTTGAAGCCTTTTTCATTCAGTGTTGGAGCATTTTGTGTCCACGGTTGAAGCTTTCCCTGATTGACAGTGCCGGTTGAAGCTTTCTCTATAGCCGGTTGAAGCTTTTGGGTTTGAAGCTATTTTGTCAGCGGTTGCAGCAAAAAGGGATACTACGATTCCAGCATTGCCTTCGCCGGTCGTGCATCAGTGCTCACCAACTCACTGCACCCCCGTCGATCGCCATTGCAACATGCATCCCGTTCGCCACTGCAGCTCATGCGTGCCCATAGGTGGGGGTGCCTGGGAGCAGAAGGAGGCGTTGGCTATGGTCGTCTTCTCCGCCCACGATGACTCCCCTAGCAGCAGGCGGCGGCGGCGGTTGGTCTCTAGGAGCAGCCCCGAGTTTCATGGAGGTGGGGTTGGGGGGGGGGATGGATAAGAGAAAGAGAGGTGGAAGAAGATAAAGCAGAGAGAAAAAAACAAAAACTGAGTGTGCGGTGGGAGAGCGACTCACGGGGTGTATGATGTGGAGGAATTGAATGCTGCGTGTGCGTCCGGCCGAAGTTTCGGCCGGCGCGCCGTCTACAAGCATTTTCCTTCTTAAAAAGGGAAACCCGAAGTTAACATTTCCTCTTTTATAGGGGAAACCCGAAGGAAGACATGACCATATATCTAGGGGCTGTTTCGCAATGGGCTGGAAGGGTGGAAGCACAACACCCCTATCCACCCAACCATTAGTGTTGCTCAAGAAAAAAAAGGTAGTTCACACGTTAATTTGGTCATAGTAATAGCCGTTATTTGAAAATAAGCACATCCAGCACGTTTACGGGCCTCAACTAGTGATGAATTGTTCATCTTGACTAGCATTGTTTTTCTCTTTTTCCGAGGGAACATCTTTACTATACTGTTACACTACATATACCAGTTTCTAGAGAATATACATTGACGAGAATCATGTAAAGCTCAACAGTTCGTCGTCAGCAAAGTCTCCTAACAATCATGACCATACAAGCTCCAAGTTTCGGGTTTACTTGCCCTATGCCCCACCCACATTGATGAAAGTCTATGGGCAATGATCTTTAGCTTGACATGAGATCTGAAGCAAGACACAGGCATTCAACGTCAATCTGGCAATACTGTCAGTTAAGAGGCTATTACTAGGAATGTCCATGGTAGAAATGTTTCTCTATCCACGGAACCATAGAAAAAAAATGCTGCATACTGAACAGCATTTGCTCCCGAAATTGCAATCAGCAGAACGGTCTCGACCATCCAGTGAGGAAGGTATTTCATAGTTTCTCACGATATAGCTGATGATCAGCAAAAGGCCATCCAAACTACCCAATCTACTTGTCTGATTCAAACCCTTCAGCTACGCCCTATGAGACAGAAAAACAGGGCACCTCCGTCTCTCCAGTGAGCAGTGTAAGTCTGGTAACTACAAGTTTCTCGCATCTACTTGATGATGCTCATCCAGCTAGTCTTGCCCAGGGCTACTGCAATATATCTTCAAGGATTCCAAAGCCTGCCTGCACATTTTAATTTGAATGATAAGCAAATATGCCTATAGGCTCTCTAAATGAAACATCGTAGCGACAAGGAAACAAAGATCATTGAGAGGTTATCGCTGTACACTAGACACCAATGTAGCCAAAAGGAACAGAGAGGATACCGTAATCCATCTTCCAGCTCTACGTTCCCAGGCTCCAATTTAAGACCATCAAGAAATGCACCACATGCCTTTTCATAGTCCTGAAGACAATGAGTTTGAATTATACATACATAAAAAGGGACTACAGCATAAAATGCATAACTTGTAATTCAAAAAAGTTTTTCTACAGAAAATATAGAACTGAACTCAACATGTTATCACACCTTCAGTAACATTAGAGCAGTTCCTTGACGATATGAGGCCTTTGGCCAGCCAGGTCGCATCATACTGCAAGCTTGAGCATCATTCAAGGCGTTCTTTGCATCACCGAGGCGAAGCCAGCATAGACTCCTATTTGAAAGCAAGGTTGCATTACCAGGGTCAAGTGCCATTGCCTACGAACAGACAGAAGAAGCATTAAACACAATTCTGTGCATTGTTCTTAGATTTGCCCCGCAGGAATTTGTTATGCTGGGCGAATCCCTAAAACTAATTCAATAAAATGTATGCAGTAGACACAAGTCATCAATGACTATTAACTTGCATAAGCATGCTTGTGAATCCCTATTACTCGCTGAATAAAATGTATGCAGTAGACACAAGTCATCAAGGACTATTAACTTGCATAAGCATGTCAGAGGAAAACAGCTCAGCGAAGTCATAATCTACTCCTGGATGTAACAATTTGAATCCATATATATAGCTCAAGCACATAAAAACCAATCAATAAAGATGTGCCGAATAAGAAAAATATCAGCAGAATTTGGAAAGAAAAACAGAGTGCAGAAGTATAATGTGTGTGTTCACTGGTGAGCCTCTCAAATAGCAACCTCATGATTACTGTGGTCGTATGCATCACAATGATGCAGGGGGGCCAGGGGCTATCCTCCTTCCTAAAAAAATATAACAAACCTCATGATTACTGTTGGGACCACAATTAACCTATTTACCACTCCACTTCCCAATCTCTAGAGGTGGCATCTCCTACCTCTAAGGGCCAGTTCTTTTGAGGCTTCTGGCCCCAAAAGAACCGGCCCTAATTTTTTTATTTTTTTTAGAAATGGAGGAGGACCCCCGGCCTCTGCATCTGGACGATGCATGCAGCCACTTTATTAATTATTCACACAAGACCTTACAAAGTCATACACCAGTAAGACTAAAGCCACTGTCTAGGCAACATCTGTCGCTACTCCTATCCAGTTGATGAAGGGATGCTGATAGTCTGGGCCTAATACCAAACAGACCTCGCAGCCAAACCTAACACCTAAGACCTGAGGTCCCAACCAGGACGCCTGCCGGGTATGGGGCACCCACCAGTCCGGCGCACTCCTCAACCAGGACACCTGCCGGGTATGAGGCCGCCGCAGCCACCTGCCACCAATCCATCTTCAGTGATGTACTGCTGCATCTACCTTGCCCAGTCTAGCTGCCGTCGACGCCAGACAACGCCACCATCCTGCGCTCGTCCATCACAACACGCCCACCGGCGAGACCCCGCTGCTCCATGCCGCCAAGACCCGCCGTCGTCGACGCGAGAGAAGGCACGCCACACCACCTCACACCTCTTCCATTCGGCGCCGCTCCACAAACGATGCCCCCAAGAGGGAACACGACACCGCAGCGCCGCCATCGTCCGATCCGATGATCTTAGGATTTCTCCCGGAGCGGCACGAGCAGGTTGACGATAGTTGCTTGACGATGCCTTCATCAAGGTAACGACGTAGACGCCGCCATCGCCCGCCATGACCGGAGTCGGCTCGGTTTTCACCGGCGACTATGTCTCCCCAACTCGCCGCCGGTGCTAATAGTGGGATCCAAGATCCGTCACTACGAGCCTGGCCAACCGCCTTCGGTGGAGAAGGCAGCCACCACCACCATGCCCGGGCCAAGAGACCCGGACGTCGTCGTGCCGCGAAGATAACCCAAGGGGGATCTCCTCTTGCCGTTGTCGAGACGAGGCGCAGCCACAGTGGATCCCGATCTAAACCCCTCAGGCCCAGATCAGATCTCATCGCAGCCAAAATCTCATCCGCCAACGGCCGCCAGAGATCTCCTGGCCACCGCCAACCCGCTGCGCACTGCCGTTGGAGGAGGAGGGAGATGGACGCCGCTGCCCCCACGCGTTAGCGCCGGCCGAGGACTGCGCCGCCGCCGCCGCCTCACCACAGGGGCTTCGCCCCGCGGCGTCCTCAGCGACGGCGGCGGTAGTGGGAGGCGATGGAGGGGGAGGGCTGAGGGCGGTGTGGACGGGGACTCCCCGGAGGCGGCGCGGCGCCGCCGCCTCGGGGGAGAGAGGGGCTGAGGGGCTCCGCGGTGTTCCTACCTTCACCTGTACGCTTGTGGCCAGCGATTCTGTTCGGCACTCTGATTAATAGAATGAACATGCTTCATCCCACGAAAAAAAAACTGGACAAGTGATACCTAAATTCACATGCAGTTGCATGCTGTGAGCAAAATAATCTTATGAACTGGATCCACCCTTGGAAATGCAAAATTATCTAGAGCACATGTACAGACTAAACAAGTTGTTCGCGTACTTCATAACAAAGTACAAGAAAAGACTCATTACAACGTAGTCCCACAAATGATGTGAACCTAAGTATGCATCAGGGTAACTAGCAACAGAAGATGACCAAACAGCCTGGCTTGAAAGAACAATGTTTGTTGAGGAATAGACTAATTCATAAGGGGTTTTGAACCTAAGTACGAATAGATATAGACTAGGATGAGAACTTTAAACGAGAAATAGACTAATTTATCGTCTTGTTTTGAACTGTTAGAGTTGTATATATTTGCCGTGTAATATCCTCGTTTTATAAGGGGTTTCCTGCATATTTACCACACCTGTACATGTATATATATTAGCCCATGGCCTCCTGGAAATACAAGTTGCTATTTCCCTAACATGGTATTAGAGCCTAGGTTTTTGCCTACCCTGCACGTGCAACTCATGCATTTCCCGCTCGAGCTTTTCCTCTAGCTGCTGCTGCTGCCGATCAGAGACTTCCCAATTCATACCCCGTCCAGATTGCCCAGATCGAGCCAATTGAAGCAACCCCATCCGTATTGCCCAGGTCAATGCCGGCCGCTGCTCCCCGCCTCTGCCCGGTCCCCTCTTAGGAAGAGGCGAAAAGGCTGCTGCCTTCTAGTAGCGCCGTTCCCAGGTCAACGACGCCCCCATCTCGATTAGGCTTGATCTGGTGCGCTGGCGCCTCCACTCATGGTCCACTGCCGCTGCCGATCCTTGTTTCGTTCGACTTTGGATGTTTGGCTGTTGGATCGATCGGCTGTTTTGCCTTGAAAAAAGCAAAATAAAAAATAAGGTACATCGTCTTCATCGTCGGGCTAACGTCGCCATTCCTCGTTGCCCGGTGATTTTTGATGGTACTATCTACACTACTTTGTTGCCTTTACGCATTCATATGCGAGGCCTTCGACTCTGGAGCGTTCTCTCTCGATAGATTCTCTACCCACTGCGCCCTGTTCCTCTTGTGGCTCCTACTCCGCCGATGCCACCAGTTCTTGCCTCCGATGCTTCCCAGGCTGATAAGGATGCCGTGAAGGCTGCTGCTGATGCGGTCACTGCTCAAGGCTGCTGCTGACGTTGCGGTCGCTGCTTATGAGCAGCAGGCCTCAGACTACCAGGTGGCTCTTGAGATGTATCATGATGAACTGTCTGCCTACACTCAGTGGTTTGATGATGATGCTCGTGCTGCAACTGTTCTCAGTTCCAATGTTCTACCTCAGTTTGTCTCTAAGTTTATGGGCCTCACTGCCGTCTTCGAGATGTGGAGCCATCTTCGACAACGCTATCAGCCCTCTGGTGATGCCCTATACCTGGTTGTGGTCCGCCAGGACACTTCAGTAGGGTGACACCAATGTTGATGACTTGTACTCACATCTAGTGCCAGCTTGATTCTCTTTGCACTGCTGGTTGTGGTTCTTGCCTGTGATGTCATGTTGTGCGGTCAGACTTGGGAGTTTCAGCGGATGTACGAGTTCTTGTCTCCGCTCCGTAAGGAGTTTGAGCCACGGCCGCTCAGCTATTAGCTCGTGGTCGTGTTTCTCTGGTCGTGTTTCTCTTATAGAGGCGCTTTCTGAGATTCGTGCCGAGGAGACTCGCCTATGTGGTGCTGGTTTACTTGAGGTTCCATCTGTGCTTGTTGATCAAGCTCCTGCTACGCCATCTGCTGCACCGGCTCTTTCCCGGTCCAGTGCTCCGCCGCTCCTCCCCACTGCTCCTGGTGGCGAGGGTCGTTCTCGTACTCATTGTGGTTACTGCGACAAGGATGGTCATCCCGAGTCTGATTGCTTTACAAAGAAGTGGCACATGTGGCGCACATCTTCTGGGAGTCATGCTTGTACTTCAACATCTTCAACCATCGCCTTGACTGAGCAGGATATTGTGAGGCTTAAGCGGTTGCTTTCCGTTACAGGTTCTTCTTCGACGAGTGTTGCAGGTTCTATGACTGATGCTTCTGGCACTGAGCGACCATCACCTACACAATCAGGTACATCCCACATCCCGACTCTGGAGCTCCCTTTCATATATCTTCTGATTCTTCCACCTTGTGCTCTCTTATATCTCTAAGATTTTCTTGTTCATGTTCTCACAGCTGATGGTACTCCTCTTTTTGTTGCTAGTCAAGGCACTCTTACCACTTTTTCTTTTTTCGTTCTTGATGTTGCTCATGTTCCTTAACTTACCATGAACCTGTTTTCTGCTGGTCGGCTTACTGACTCTGGTTGTCGCGTCATTCTTGACGTTGATTCTTGTTCTATTCAGAATCGCCGCACACACACCCGGATTGGGGCTGGCCCTCGCCACTGTGACTCTCAAGGTCTTTGAGAGTTAGACCGGCTTCACGTCCCTTTCACTGCCACCACTATTGCCAGTCCCTCTGCTTCCGTTGCTTCAGCTACCGGCTCCTTCCAACAGTGCCATCATCGACTCGGTCATCTTTGTGGTTCTCGTATGTTGCCTTTAGTTCGTCGAGGTCTTCTGGGGTCTGTCTCAGTAGATGTCTCTTCGAGTGTCAGGGTTGTAGGCTCGGCAACAGATTCAACTACCTTATAATACTAGTGAATCAGTGTCTCAACATCCTTTTGATTTAGTCCATTCAGATGTATGGGGTCCGGCTTCCTACGCTTCGGAAGGGGGCCATCAATACTATATCATTTTTATCGATGATTTCTCTCGCTACACTGGCTTTATTTATGTCTTCTCGCAATGAGGTTCTCTCTCTATATAAGCATTTTCCTGCCATGGTCCACACTTAGTTCTCTATGCCTATTCGTGTGTTTTCGTGCTGACTCTGCTGGAGAGTATATCTCCAAGATGTTGCATCGTGTCCTTGTTAAGCAGGGTACTCTTACTCAGTTCTCTTTTCGTGGTGCTCACACTCAGAATGGTGTGGTTGAGCGCAAGCATCATCATCTTCTTGAGAGAGCTCGATCGTCACCTCTCTTCCGCCTCACTTTTGGGCTGAGGTTGTTTCCACTACCACCTATCTCATCAACATTCAACCCTCAACTGCTCAGTAGGGTGGCATTCCTTTCGAGCGTCTTTTTGTTAGTTCTCCTGATTATTCGACGCATCGTTTGTTTGGTTGTGTTTGCTATATTGTTGCCCCGCATGAACGCACCAAACTGACCGCTCAGTCAGTCGAGTGTGTCTTCTTAGGATACGGTGATGAGCATGAAGGCTATCGTTGTTGGGATCATGTCTGTCGTCGAATGCTTGTTTCTCGCGATGTGACTTCAGATGAGTCTTGTCCCTTCTACCCACGTCCATCTTCTTCGACCTTTTCAGTGGACAATATCTTTTTCCTCACTTTTCCTTACACATCTCTCACTTTGCCCCCCGGGGGGGGGGGGGATCCCACACTCCTACTCATCCCACTGTTGCAGATCCGACACTGCCATCTCTTACTGTTTCCTCTTCTCCCTTGTTATCTTCATCTCTGATGGATTCTCCATCTCCATCTCCATCACATGAGTCTATTCTGATGGTTCATCCTCGTATCCCCTCTTTTCCTCGCTATTATACTCTCGTCGTCCACCTGTAGTGGATGAGTCTACTGATGTGCCATCTACTTCTTCTCAGCTAACTTATGATCCTCGTGATCGGCCTCGCCCCGCCATTGACCGCTATGGTTTTCCTAGTGCTGTTGTTGTTGAGCCGACTTCTTATCATGATGTTATTCATCCTGAATGGCAGTTGCAAGCAGAGGAGATTGCTGCTCTTGAGCTCAAACACGTGGGATCTTGTTTCTCTTCCTCCACGTGTTCATCCCATCACTTGTAAGTGGGTCTACAAGGTTACGACTCACTCTGATGGTTCTCTTGAGCGCTACATAGCCCGTCTTGTGGCTTGTGGCTTTCGGCAGGAGCATGGTCATGATTACGATGAGACTTTTGCTCCTATGGTCCATATGACCAAGGTTGTTAGAATCATGATTCTATTGTACGACTCTACGACTTTAAGATCAAAACTAACCACTCTGATTCTACGATTTTGGTTAGTAGAATCAACGTTTTTACGATTCTGATAGTTAAGAGAATCATGGTTCTGACAACCTTGCATATGACCGTTGTTCGCACACTTCTTGTTGTGGCATCTGTTCACCATTGGTTTGTATCTCAGCTTGATGTAAGAATGCTTTTCTTAATGGTGAGCTGCGTGAGGAGGTTTGCATGCAACCACCACTTGGGTATTCTGGTCCTCCTGATATGATTTGCCGTCTTTGCCGCTCTCTCTATGGCCTTAAGCAAGCCCCCCATGCCAAGTTTGAGCGCTTCAACTCCATGGTGACTGCGCTGGTTTTTCGGGGAGTGCTCAGGATCCTGCGTTGTTTGTCTGCCTTTCTACTCATGGTCAGACTCTTCTATATGCTGATGGCATGATCATCTTTGGTGACAACCCCAAGTACATTGCCTTTGAGAACACGTCTTAGTGAGCAGTTTCTTATGTCTGATCTTGGACCTCTTCGCTACTTTCTTGGGATTGAGGTTTCTTCTACCTCTGATGGCTTCTTTATTTCCCAAGAAAAGTATATCTAGGATCTTCTTGCTCGTGCTGCTCTTACTGATGAGCGCATTATTCAGACTCCCATGGAGCTCAATGTTCGCCTCCATGCTTCTAATGGTGACCCCATGTCTGATCCGACGCCTATCGTCATTTTGTTGGGAGTCTTGTCTATGTAGTTGTCACTCGTCTGGATATCTCCTATCCTGTCCATATTTTTAGTCAGTTTGTTTCTGCTCCCACTTCAATTCACTATATCACCTCCTTCGGGTTCTCTTCGTGGCACGATCCCTCACCGTCTTTTCTTTCCCTGCTTCAGTTCGTTACAACTTCAGGCCTATTTGGATGCCACATGGGCTAGTGATCCCTCGTATCAACATCACTTTCTACTTACTATGTTTTTCTTGGTGGTTCTCTTATTGCCTGGAAGATGAAAAAACAAACTGCAGTTTCCCATTCGAGTGCAGAGACTGAGTTGTGAGCTATGGCTCTTTTGACGGCAAGGGTAACTTGGTCACGATGGTTACTTCACGAGTTTGGTGTTTATGTTACCACACCTACTCCACTCTTGTCTATCAACATTGTATGCGACCCTATGAAGCATGAGCTCACCAATCATATTGGTGTTGATGCTTCTTTGTGAGTGTTGATGTGCAAGATCAGGTTATTGCTCTTCAGTATGTGTCTTCCCAATTACAGTTGACGGATTTCTTTACAAAGGCCCAGACTAGAGCGCAACATGGTTTCTCTCTCCAAACTCAAGTGTTGTTGATCCACCCTGAGGTTGACGCAGGGGGGGGGGGGGGGGGGGGGGGGGGGGGGAGGGGTCGAGTTTTATATTTTCCGTGTAATATCTCATTGTTTAAGAGTTTTCCTGCATATTTACCACAGCTGTACATGTATATATATCGGCCCACGGCCACCAGAAAGTACAAGTTGCTATTTCCCTAACAGGAACCACTTACACATCATCCATTTATAAGGACTACTTAGACTTCCTGACTGAACCTGGCTTATAGATTGACAGGACTCACCTAGAAGGATTTAATCTGGTCACCTGGACAAGGATGGCTAATTGACTACTTACACATTGGAATTCACTTCCTAATTCCATGGACTTATCTCTAAACCAATTCCGAATCTATTATTCATGGATATAATCTAGGTGTCAACTTCTCCCTGAAAGCTGCAAGCTAGCCGCTAGTATTGGTCACATCCTGCCCCTACATGTATGTGCTGTTGCTGATGCTCATGGCCTATGTCCACAAGCACAACAATGAAATGGATGGTACGACACGTTCTGGCACTGATCCAACTGCCTCATGGATACAAGCATGCACAACAAGAGACAACAGATATAGCAGCTTAAGAGCATCTACAGCCAGGCGCCTCAAACAGCCCTCAAATGCCCGAGCGGACGGCCCGATCATTGAACGGTAAAAAAAAACGACCCAGACAGGCGCATCAAACGCCCGGGCTGACCGGCACCCCTCATATCCAGCCTAAATCTGGGGCAGGCATGGGGAGGTCCGGGCGCGACCGCCACGTCGTACTTGACAGCCCGACTCCACCACAATTGCACCAAATCCACCAAACCCACCATGCTCCTTCCTCCCACAAATTCCCGTGTCCGATCCCTTGCCGTCAGCCACCCTTGCGGTGTCCGCTAGTATTGGTCACATCCTGCCCCTACATGTATGTGCTGTTGCTGATGCTCATGGCCTATGTCCACAAGCACAACAATGAAATGGATGGTACGACCCGTTCTGGCAGTGATCCAACTGCCTCATGGATACAAGCATGCACAACAAGAAACAACAAATATAGCAGCTTAAGAGCATCTACAGCCGGGCGCCTCAAACAGCCCTCAAATGCCCAGGCGGACGGCCCGATCACTGACCGGTCAAAAAAAAGCGACTCAGACTGGCGCCTCAAACGCCCGGACTGACCGACACCCCTCATATCCAGCCTAAATCTGGGGCAGACATGGGGAGGTCCGGGCACGACCACCGTGTCGGACTAGACAACCCGGCTCCATCACAAATTGCACCAAATCCACCAAACCCACCGCGCTCCTCCCTCCCACAAATTCCCATGTCCGATCCCTTGCCGTCGGCCACCCTTGCTCCCCCATCCTCGCCGCCCTAGATGCCGTCCAGCCCGTCCCCCACCACTGTCATGGAGGCTGTGTTTGCATCGTCCGTGGGTCTCCCGTCCTTGGCTTTGTCCCGCAAGCCGGAGAACGTCGCCCAGAGGGACCGGCGATGGAGGCAACGGGAGAGGGAAGCGGCGTCGCAGGGAGAGGATGTGGACCTCGAGGGGACGTCTATGACTCGCTGCCGCTCGTTCGGTCGCGTACAGGCCCGGGCACCGGCGGCGCATCGGCTGCCCACGCCCTGTTCGACGGAATGACATAGCAGGACTCGGTACGTTTACTTTGCTCCTCTTCCGATCAACTTTGCATATGTGATGATCAATGTTTTGCATAGACCTTTAGTTCATTTGAAATCATGATAATTGTAGGAATTGATCACGTCGACATGATCAATGGTAATCATGATCCGACCCAAATGCAGTATGAGTTGGGGGATCCAGCTTGTCCTATGTTTGAAGTCGGCGGCACATCAAACCCCAATCCGAACAAGAAAAAGAAGGGAAAGATGCCCAAGGCAAGAGGTCCGGCATTCACAACTTTTGAGGACATCTTGTTGGTTAAATCTTGGTTGGCCACAACATTGGACCTCATACATAGCACGGAGCAAAAAGGCAATCGGTATTGGGAGAAGATCCACAAGCACTATCATGAACACAAGCATTATGTGGAGCCGCATCCTATCGCTACCAACCGCAATGTGGCATCTCTCCAACATCCATCGGGGATAATTAAAGGGGAAGTGAACAAATACGTCGGCTACTATGCACAAGTGCTTGGCCGCCCTCAAAGTGGGATGGGTATGTCCACTCACGTAAGCATAATCACTTCATTTTGTCATAGTTTGAATTGCTTGTATTTTTTGTTGCATTCTCATCGTTATACATGCATTGTTTGCTAGATGATGGTGGCGGCCACTATGTATCAAGAGACGGAGAAGAAGATATTCGGTTTTAGCCATTGTTGGGTGCTATTGAATGGCAAACCAAAGTGGACACAATTTGTGGCCGATCTCAAGGCCGGCAAGAGGAAGAATGATGGCTCAAGCTCCCACCAATCAATTGGGTTAGACAACGAAGAGGAAGAAATTGTAGGGGAGAATGGAAGAGCCACCGTGCCAAAGGATAACCGGCAAGTGATGGGAAACAAATAGGAGAAGGCGAGGGCCTCTCGTGATGCTGTGGCTATAAAAATGTCCTCCACTTGGACGGGCATTTTTTCCGTAAGGGAGAACAAGAAAGAGGAGAGGTACAAGCTCATGTTGGATGCACAAAAAGAGAGGATGGATTGGGACCAGGAGAGGGCGTTCAAGAAGCTGCAAATTGAGGGACAAGATCGAGTTGGAGAAGAGCGAAGCGGCGATCAAATGGAAGATGGAGAAGGCCCAGACATTTGGAGAAATTGAGCTTGAGAATAAGAGGTTGCAACTTGCTCGAGACGCGGAGGATGCCAAGATAATGTTGACGGACGAAAGTACCTTGGATGAGCATGCAAAGAAGTGACTTGTGGGAACGAAGAAGGAGATCAACGAACGTAGGGACTACGAAGCAAAGATGATTGCAGAGCAGGAGGCAAGGCTGGCCGCGGAGGAGGAGGCAAGGTTGGCCACGGAGGAGGCATGGATGGTGTCCGGCGAGTGATCCGGCCAGCGAGCGATCTCTCATGCTCGGACTTCAATTACATTTTGGCATGTCCGGACTGTCGAACTATGATTTATTTTGCTTTGTCGCATTTGGTAAATTGTTGAATTGTGATGAATTTGTGCTCTATGATCGACGTGCATGCATTGCATGGATTTAAGGATTCACATACGAGGAGTCTGGCTGTCCGGCAGGCCAAATGAGGGGCCGCCCGGCGCCGTCTACAGATGCGCCCGCGGGCATATAGGGAGACGGATCTGCCAAATCCGGCTGTAGATGCTCTAATAGGAACGGGTCAGAGACATTAGCATATCTGCAATCTCTATCAACTTCGCAACATTAGCATATCTGCAAATGTGCAGAAAGCATAATCCCCATACCAACATGCCATTCCAAGAAGAAACAAACAAATAAGGCTAAAATGCCTTATAGGATCTTGAACTTTTTTGAACAGTCAACAAGTCCATAAACTTATACAACAAGATTAATAATATGGGGCTGTATATCCATCAGATGAACGAAATTTTTCAGAACGTCAACTTTTGTGTATTAGCCCATAATACTAGAATAGAAAAAACAAAATCAATATTTTATAAAAGATAAAAATAAACAATTACTGAAACAAAAAATATATTTACAATATATAGAATTTCTGGAGAAGTTTTACTCTGATAGAGAAAAACAAGTAGAATATTATATATACAGGATAAAAACTAAACCAGAAATTTTAGTTTGCAGAAGTTGCACACTTAGTACAAAATTTGCACTATGCCGTAAAACATGCAAGAAAAAGTATAAAAAGTGCAGTTCAGACCAACCAAGGAGCAATTTTAGGTGGCTCAGATTTACGAAAATTTCAGGCAACTGAGAATTAGCAAATTCGTAATAATATACCTCTTTGTAAATTCTTGCTGCAAGATAATAGTTCCCGTTCTTGAACGCCTCATGCGCTTTAGATTTTGCACTAGTAAGCATGGCTTTCTGAAACATTGAGAGCAACCAAATGATATAAAAAGATTCATTACCACACCTGATCCCTTCCCACATGTTATAACTACTTTCTCCCTGAATCAATGCAATATCTCATCTCAATATCTACCATGTATAAAGTGGTCATGAATATTAAACCTCCTGTCACGCGGTTTATCCATAAAAATAATAATAAAGCTTAGTATCCCCAGTTGGAAGAATTGTTTGATTTGTTTCAACTTCTACATGATTCTACTGTGATCCAACCCAAATTACTGATAGAAGTTAGTCTGACTTATCTCAAATTCACACATTTCAAATGTTCTCTTATCTGCATTGCTTATGACCCAATCTTGCATCCTCTACATCCCCAAGGACAACAAAGCCTTCAGTCACAAGCAAGTTGGAATAGGCTACCTCTGCAGAATCCCCACAGATCATAATCTCATCACTTAAAACTAGTATTTCTTCTTCGCCAATTTATTAGACATTATTTTACCTTAGTTGTTAAATGCTCATCTCTGTCCAAACTAATTTAAAATCAACACGGGGTGTTAACCCTGGCTAGGTTAGTCCTTGCAAGATTCAGAAGAGGTCAAACACATAACCACAGGGATACCAGTAAATCACTATGCACGTTGCATATTACAAACCTAACATGCAATGTGCCGTCAAAGTCATGTCAGAAAGACTATACGGTTTACAAGCTTAACAGAACAGATCAAGGTAAATATTTAAACTGCTTTCAACAAAACTGTATTGCTCCCAAATGATTAGTATGCAACACAATATTTTCATTTCACCGGCTCATAGGTCATAGTTAAGAAAAGCATGCACCAATAAGACTGGCGCACACTTAACATGCATGGTCAATACAATTCTTAGCCACCAATTGTAGTTAAATTTTCAAATATTCACAGAGAAAGAGTGGGCAATGAATTTCAAGCACATTTCTTTAGTAACAGCAATGAATTTAAGAAACCCCAAACTGGGAAGGTCTCTGTCTGAAAGCTAACAGCCAACATACACAGTTGCACACAAACCATTTAAATAAATATAATAATGGTACTCAAATTATACCTTCACTGGACGCACTGATTTTACATGCCTAATGATCCCATCTACACTCCAGTCACGTACATTTGGAATACGAGAAGTGACCGGAAATAGAATCTCAACATCTTCACGCCTACCAGAGCGGGCAGCAATTTCAATAGGAGCTCGTCCTAACTGCCATGATAACAAGCAGGATTAACTTCACTCAGTATTTGGCAATGGAAAACGACAAACTTGCAGTATGCAAGACATATGAGCAACCATCGGGCACATACACATGGTATGAAATAAAATAAATTCTAGAGATCGGCATAACATTAAGTGCTACAAAAGCCATGTAGTGTATCTTATATTGTAGCAATGAGCACATAAACATGTGATAGGACAGCAACCACAACTCAAGAACTATATTGTTAACATATGTGATCTAATACTACCCTGACAACTTCTAGGATGAAACAGAGAGGTAGTAACTCTTCCTGGTATTTGCAACCTCTGCTTCATTTTTCCTCCAAAATGGTAAGAACAACTGTTATATTTTTATCCCAACAACCCAAAGAAGTTCTTTACAAGTTCCATGTAGAAAATTTTGTTCGAAGTGGAAACTCTAAGGTATGTTCTTCCAATCTAGTAGATAGCCTAGAACCATCACGTGCCTCTCCAAATAATAAAATAGAACAGGGGACTGAATTTCAAATGTAGCTTTGATGTTTCATGTATTTTATTCCTATTAGGATAAATCTAGACACCCAAAATAGACCTGCCAATAAGCAAATTCATCCAGATGTTTGTCTCAAGTTAACAGTTTGAAATGGAAAACCAAAAATGAACTTTTACTAGAATATCTTATATTAGGTATAGACACAAAAGCATGCATGTAACAACAAGGTACAACAGCTTACACTGTCAGGAACATTAGCATCCGCACCAGCCAGAACTAAGCACTTCAGGATTTCAGTTGAGCCACTAATGGCAGCAATGATCAATGGTGTCTCTTTACAATTACCATCCACATCAGCACCAGCCTAACAATAAAAATCTGGGTTATATGCTTCATACAACACACATACAAATTGCGTCATAATCATTTGAAGAAAAATAAAGAATTTAGTTGAGTAACATCCTCTTCTTTTCTTTTGAGAATGCATCCTCTTTTTTCATTATTACATAATGTGTAAGTTGATGTACGAAGTAACATACCTCAAGCAGGAGCTTCACACATTTCAGTGAGTGCACAACAGTAGCAATAGCAAGAGCTGTATAACCAGTACCACCCAAAGCTATCTTATGCTGTTGAGAGACTAAGAAATTAGAAATTGCGTATAACTAGAACTAGCATATACTCCCTCCGTCCCATAATATAAGAATGTTTTTAACATTAGTGTAGTGTTAAAAACGTTCTTATATTTTGGGACAGAGGGAGTAATAAATAGCAGATATAACCATGTTACTGTGAGTAAAAACTTATGTCAAAAAGATGAAATAACAAAATTAGCATACACAAACATTGCAAAAGTAAATGAATTAGCTTCTCATATTATCTATGGAAGTTGGTGAATCCTCATCATCCGTGATCCTTCTGGGACATCTGTGACCATTCCTAAAAATGCATACGAAAGAGAAGTAGAAAAAAGAAGGGCACGGCTGAGTTTCCAGCACAGTAAATCCATGGACATACAAGAGGCAAAGCTAGATCTTAACAGTTATTGTGCATTGAACGTCAAGCACTAATAAAAATATAGGAACGCTGCAAAGCAAGATCTTACCGATGAACACACTAGAGTGATACCATGTTAAATCATTGGTAAGCATGCTGAATTCAAGTTGTCAGACGTATCATGCAACGATGGTAGAAACTGAGATTATGCATGGATAATGCCGAATGGTGCTCGGAAGCATTTGCCGCCTTCTCAAATAATTTTTTTCGTTCTTCAAAATATTCTCACATGTAGATGACTCCTTATCATGTTCAAATTTCATGTTTTATGAAAAAGTTTGTGTTTTTCTATTGGCGTTGAAAAAAAACAAGCACCTAAAAAATGCCTTTTTAGCTCCTGATTCCTGTGTTTTCATGCAAACTACTCCCTCCGTATCAAAATATAAGATGTTTTTAGGCTAGTTTAGCCTACAAAAACGTCTTATATTTCGGTACAGAGGTAGTACAAGTCAAGAACAAAATTACTAGCACTTGAGGGTACATGGTTCACGCGTATATACATGCAATATTTTTATTCTTTGAATTTTGGACGAAAAAAAAAACATGTAGCTCGGGTGCTGAAAATCTGTCTCCAGTTATGCATATGCTAGGAAAAAGAAGCATGTTGTACAGCCAAGTCTCTAGAATCCACCAACCTAAAAAAAGGCTTCTACACTCCACCTGGTCACTGGTGGAATGTGTGCAGTGAAGCAGGGAAAATTGGTGGCTCGGCGCTCAAAAGGATACCAAGGGTTGATTAGTAGATGAGAGAAAATGAATGAGAATATGGTTTGAAAACTGGAGCAGGTGAAGAGCCAGACTCCACCTGATTATAGCTTATAGCTAGAAGGAATAAAAACAACAAGTGCAACATGACAAAGCCAGCCACATGAAAAAAACTCAAATAGGATAAAGTTGATGGATAGGGAAACACTGAAATAAGTATATAAAAAGACTATATTGTCGATCTTACCATTCCAAATAGCATGAAGGTTCAGAAAAAGAAAAGATGGGAGTGACACTTACGTCTGCATGGTGGTCTAGCAAAACTTTCACAATATCATCCCGCCCATCACGGGCAGCAGAATGCAGTGCCGTCCCACCAAGATGTAGTGCATCAACATAAGCTCCACTGGAGAGTAAGAGCTCAACTATTTCACAGCTTCCTGGATAAAAATAATACAGGATATATTTTAGTCAACTGTAGATTTTTGTTGTAAGTCCTTGTATTCAGGCCATCCTATCTAACAATGTGCTAAGAAACTTCATAAGAAACAAGTCTAAATTAAAGGACATACTGAAATACAGAGTCAATATGTCTTGCGAATTGATTGAGTTGAGTATGCATGATGTGGACAAAAGGGCATTTCAAAAAAATTGGACTTGGCTAAAATAAATTAACAATGTCATGAAAAAAACAGATGGCCTGCTAGTTATATTTTCTCCATGATATGACGTCTATGGGGGGGAAAGGAAGAACTTTCGCATACAGCCAGCACCATACTCACTTTCCTCGGATATTTGCCACTATAAAGAATATTTGGTCAGAAATCTTTACTCCGTGTCTCACGGATATATAGGTCCTCGCTCCTCACGCAGTAGTACACAGGGAGATGAAGAACAATTTATGAATGATGAGTGTGTGCAATAGATACTTATGCGTAGAGATCGATACTACCTGCTGCAGCAGCAAGGTGGAGGGGAGTACTCCCACTGTCGTTGAGCTTCATTGTAGCAGCACCTTGATCAAGAAAGTAGCGCACCAAATCCACATTCTGACGGCCAATCGCAACAGTCAAAGGCGTTTCGCCTGTCAGGGACAACAGAGCAGAGAAGCTTAGCACAAATTCAGCCCATCCAAACGAACAACTGCCTGGATTGAATGAACGAGAGCCACTGCACCAAATCAACGAAAGCTGGGATGATTCAGTGCGTGAATGAGAGCTCCTGTACTTATTACGGAAAGGAAAGGAGAGGGCTTGAAGGAAGGCGACGCACCCATCGGGCCTACGTCATCGACATCCAGCCGGATGTCCTCGACCAGGTAGCGGCACACGGACAGGCTCCCGCCTAGGGCCGCGGTGTGCAACAAGCCCATGCCGTAGCCGTCCCTGACCGCGCCCATCTTCTCAGCGAGGCGACTGCCTTCCGCCCCCCTTCCCACCACCCTCGCCGCCTCTGAAATGCAAAACGAATCGGCGCCAAAATCAGCACGGAAACAGACGGGAACCGGAAAATGAAGAAAGTAATCGCGGACGCGGACAGAGGGAGGTAGTCCTTACTCTTGACGAGGTGGAGCTCGCCGTCGAAGGCCGCCTTGAGGAAGCCCTGGTCGAAGGAAGGGTTGGAGGTGCGGCTGGGGTCCCATGAAGGGAGGCCGCCGCCGCCGCGGTCGAAGGCAGCGGGAGGGAAGAGAGGCGGCTGCGGTGCCATGGCAACGGGGTTGGCAGTACGTAGGGCTTTAACCAGGGGTTGTAGAAGGGGTCGGGCGAGGAGGGAGGAGCGGACGGGAAGGGAGGGAATGCAGTGGAGGCCGGGGAGGACGACGCGTGCGAGGACAGGTAGAAATGGGGCGTGTTTGAGTAGAAAATTACATCTACCGGAATACCTTTTTTTAAGTAAAACATCCTCTTTATTTATTAAAAATAATGGTTACATCATCTATAAAAAAATTACAATATCATTCATAGGTTCCTCGAACCAATCCCTTGTCTCAGAAAATTTAGCTAATCTAGCAATTTCATGAGCTATTTAATTTGCCTCTTTATTACAATGTTCAAATCTAATTGACGAGAAACCACAAGCCATAAAATAACAATCATCAAACACAGCAGCCGTCGCTCCCGCTGAATGTCCTCCATTCTTCATTGTGTCAATTACTTCCATATTGTCGGAGTTAACAACAAGATGGTTGCCTCCCGCCTTTTGTGCAAGTAATATGCCAAATCGTAGTGCCATGGCTTCTGTTGTTAAAACATCTGCACACCAATCCATCCTCCAATTCCCTCCAACGATGAATCTTCCTTTGTCATCTCTAAGTACAACTCCTGTTGTGCTTCTAAGCATGTCTTGGTCGAAAGAAGCATCGACATTTAATTTCACAAAACCTAGAGGAGGTCTCATCCATCCCTCTATTCTATTTGTTACCCTCGAGGATTGGACAGTAACATAGTTTGTCGTTATAGCACGGGCTCCCATCGAAATTTGGTATGTATCCTGGGATTTCCCCTGATGGACTAGTGAACGTCTTTCCCATCATAAATACCAGGCTGTTATAGCGATCAGTTCGCGAACATTCTGTATGCCCACTGTAGATAGCTCATGTTCTGACATAAGAAGTATAAACTCGAGTACTGCTTCTCCCGCACGATCGATCGCACATGCTTTTTTAATGGCTTCATGCAATCCCAGCTTCTCCCAAACCTCTTTTGCCTTTTGACACATAAATCACAAGTGTTTTGTGTCTTCAGGCCCATTTGAACATGATGGGCAGATGGGCGAAACTTTCATATGTCTATTTGCAAGTGTCACACGACACGGGAGTGTTCCGTGTAAGGTCCGTCAAATAAAAATATGCACCTTTGTTGGGCAAGATAATTTCCAAATCTTACTCCAAATAGCATTGACATTTATTCCCCCCATGCTATTTGTGTGTTGCAATTTCCTCACATGTTGCTTGTTCCATTCCTCAAGATAAGCAGAACGAACCGTGAACATTCCATTCTTTGTAAAACTCCAAGCAACGAAATCTAACATGTTATACGTGGGGAGGGGAATCGCAAGCACCCTCTGAGCATCAATTGGCCACAACGTTTGTCTTACTAAATCTTCATCCCAGCAGTTGTTGATTGGATCTATAAGATCAGCAACTTTTGATAGAAGAGGGCAACTTCTAACATCTATCGGAAGACCTCGTTTGGTTAAAGGAGTTAACTACAATGAGATTGCCTCATCCTAGCAATACTTAAAATCAGTTCGGGTTAAACTAGTAATTACTAAATATTTTAATTATGAGATATAATAGATGGATGTCAAAATGATTCTCATGATATGAAAATAGAACTAAGGTTGTATATTTGATACGGTTCAAGGTAATTTTGTCAATCGATAGGATGCTAGTAAGTGAGCAAACTTCAAGAGATCCTATAATAGATTGAAACAAGCATAATAAAGTTAAAATCATTGTTCCGATGAAATGGTCAAATAATTTGATCTCATCGAGGAAAGCAAAGATGCTTATATATACAAGAAAGTATGTGGCAGCATAATAATATTTTTAAACACTATGTGTACTTGACAACATGTTTCTTGCATTCGGAGAAAATGAAGAGATTGTTGTAAGGAGTTGCATCATAACAAGCTCATTGTAAGTAGTACATCGATAAAATCTTCATCTATGCTCCAAAGCGATTTTTTGATTTCAAACTAAATGATTTATGGTGGCACAATAAGTTGGAATTGGTCCAAGAAAGTTACTGTCTTGGATTCTGTTGGAAGTATGCCCTAGAGCAATAATATTGTATTATTATATTTCCGTGTTTATAATTTAGAGTTTATATTCTATGTTATAACTGTTATGATCCTGGAACATGTGATTTAGTGGAAAACTCATATGAGATATAATAGATGAATGTCAAAATGATTCTCATGAGATGAAAATAGTACTAAGGTTGTATATTTTAGATGGCTCAAGGTAATTTTTCGATCGATAGTATGCTAGTAAGTGAGAAAACTTCAAGAGATCCTATAATAGATTGAAACAAACATAATGAAGTTGAAATCTTTGTTCTGATGAAATGGTCAAATAATTTGATCTCATCGAGAAAAGCAAAGATGCTTGTATTTACAAGAAAGTAAGTGGGAGCATAATAATATTTCTGAACACTATGTGTACTTGACACAAATTAAGACTTTATTAAAACTAGTTTTTCAGTAAAGCACACAAGCAATATATAGTCCTGGTATTATGCATAATAATCTATGAAGATAGTAATGTCTAATCGGCCTTAACCAAAATACATATTGACAAAATATTAAAAGCAGTTTAGTATGAAAAACGCCAGGAAGAGTTTCTTGTCAAAGTCACATGAGAGAAATTCTTAGCAACAACCGGTATCTTGAAATACTGATGAGTGAAATACATGATTTCAATCACACTTGTATTAATTTTATGGTATGTAAATAACCAGATATGATCATACTCGAAGTAAGTTGTGAGTAAAGTTACCAAAATGGTCAAATTATTGATCATAGGATAGCAGTGAAAATGTCGTTAAGTATTGACGACATGTTGTTGCATTCGGAGAAAATGAAGAGATTGGTGTAAGGAGTTGCATCAAAACAAGCTCGTTGTAAGTAGTACATCGATAAAATCTTCATCTATGCTCCACATCGATTTTTTGATTTCAAACTAAATGATTTATGGTGGCACAGTAAGTTGGAATTGGTCCAAGAAAGTTACTGTCTTGAATTTTGTTGGAAGTATGCTCTAGATCAATATTATTGTATTATTATTTTATTTCCGTGTTCATAATTTAGAGTTCATATTCTATGTTATAACTGATATGATCCTGGAATATGTGATTTAGTGGAAAACTCATATGCACGTGTAAAATGATAAACAGTAAAATAAGATTCCTAGTCCCGCTTCTAAGACTAGCTCAAGTGTTGTTGGTGATTATGTTTTTCGGATCTTGAGATATCGTTAAGTGTAATGATAGTCTCAAAACGACATTGAGATTATGACATTAGAAGAATGATCATACTGAATCGATCCAAACTTGTTTGCTATACTTTGAGATAATATCGTCATGAGTCAATTGTTATAACATGGAGTGTTAACTTGTGATTTTAGTTCCTTAGACCACTACAGTATCTTGGTCACTTCTTGTCGTACGATCAGCGTTGGGGTTGCTCAAACGTCATCACTAACTTGGTGATCATAACGACAACTTACAGGTTCATCGGAAAGTTTGATAAGGGACACGATAGCTCGAGTGGAATTTGCTCCTCCCACGATGGAGAGATATTCTTAGGGCCCTCTTGGTGTGACGGCATCCATCATCATCTAGCCAGACACATGTGACTTCGTCACGGGGATACTGGAACACGACAATGAGAAAGAAGAACAAAACTGACAACAAGGAGACCGGTATAATGAGCATGTGTATGACTCAATAGGATACCGATATATCTCACCTCGAGTTTTGTAAAGTATCGCGAAGCAAAAGGAACATCACATGATAACCAAAAGGTTCACTCGAATGTCATTCGTGTAATCATAGGGATCGATATGGACGTCCATGGTTCCGCTATCGGACATTGAACGAAGGAGGTTTCGTTCATGTCTATGGTTTACCGAACCTACATGGTCACAAGTTTAAGGTAATCACGATTTGTTGAGTGTTAGTAGGACAAGAGTATCGAGGATTTATTTGTGAAATAGTTTCGTTAATATTTAGAGTAGTTCCAAGAGGAACCGGAAGCGTTCCGGAGTCTCTGAAGGGTTTCGGAGTTTATCGAGCAATACCGGGTATTACCGATAATCAATATATAGGTGGAAAATGTTTCTGGTGATCTTAAATTGTATATAAAAGGCTCTAATAATTGTTAGAAGGCTTTTATAAATAATCAAATATCAACGGGTCTTAAAAGGCCAAGAGGTGGAAGGCAACTTGGGCCACAAGGGCCCAAGTGGAGGAGACGCATCCCCTTCCGATAGGGGGAGGCAGAATTTGAGTGGGGGAGGAGTCCCCCTCTTGGCCGGTGCCCCAAGGAGGGTCTTTCCCTCCTTGGTGCCTGCCCCTCCTTCCCCCCTCTAACCTATATATAGTGGAGGTATTTGCCCTTTTCTTCATACAAGTTTTAGGTGTGTCCTCTAGCCCAATACTACTAGTTCTAATTGAGATAATTAGAGCTAGTTCTATTTCCTCTTATCCTCATAATTAGAAGCCTGAGTGGCTCTAGTCTTCTCCTCTAATTCTCCAGCGGCGATTAGTTCCGGGCGGCGAAGCGCTGCCAGATCATGAAGATCGTACGCCTGCAAACTGTAGAGAGGTTGGGCTTTCGGTCTTAGGTTCGAGGGATCGTTCGAGGGCGGTTTGCGAGATCATTCATCGATGGTTCGAGGGCAAGTACGATCTATAGTGACTTGTCTGCTTTCGCTACATACTCGGAGTTGGTAACAATCATGACCCAATCCCCTAATGCACCTTCATATTGTTCATGGGTGTTCGTAGGCCAATTTTTTTGTTTTCTACTATGTTTCCCAATAGTGGCATCATGAACAGTTTTATGAGTAGGTGCAGGTTGCGATCTAGATCACATGTGGATGTGAGTGATGTTGTTCTTGCTATGCTTCCCATGAGTGTTGCTTCAGGCCAGTTCATTGACGTCATGGTGTAGCTTTTGACAAAGTTTTGATAATCGATCAGCTCTGGTTGTCGACGATTTGCTAACAGTTATTTGGGCTACATCATAGTCAAGAATAGTGAACCATCGCGATCACGAGAGGAGATTTTCGTTCTTCTAGGGGGTCACACGTATTGACGAAGTTTAGTGTGGGGCTAGAGATTTTTAATTAAGTCTCTTCCCTCACACACCTCGAAAGTTAATCTAGCAACAAGGATTATCACTTTTGTTTGTGGACGTAGGTAGCTAGTGTTGACCGTAAAACCTAGCAGCCACGTAATCGAAATTTGCTAAAACCGATTAGAGGATGTCTAACTTGGTTTTGCAGGATTGCATGTGATATGGTATAGCCTTTACCATGATAATAAGTTTATGTATGAGATGGTTACATGATGTAACGTTAAGTGGCCTGCGCGTCACAGTATGGCATGATGGCTGGAGCCAAGGGATTGTCGCTTATACGACTTGCGTGCTGAACTCATTATTTTCATCGATGGACTGACAGATGTGCCACAGAGGAACCGGAGCAAGGTAGCTTCACCAGACGCATGAGAACATGATGGTGGCTATGACACCGTCCCAGAGTACTTTCATGAAGACCACAGAGGATCATGGAGAAGTTCCCGGCGCCAACGACTATATCACATCATGCTATTATGAATTACCGGTGATGTTTATCCCTTTATTGTTTGCACTCTTTGATTGCGCAGTATTCAATTATTAGGGTGATCTCTCACTGAATATATCAAGTTAAAAGGTGCTCTTCCCATGGTTGCAACCATCTATAACATGTGGCTTTCCGGAGTAGGTCATGTCCACAAGAGTACAAACGGATCGTGAAGTGTAAGATGGGCGAGGTCTGACCGAGCAAGCAGATAGCACTCAGTTGTCTTGAAGTTCTGGCAGAATCGTTCTGAGCTCGGAGCACGAAGCATCGAAAGATGAACAAGAGTCATATGAGGATATGATCGGCAAAAGATTGCCTACCGGTCACGTCATTAGTGATGTCCACATCAATGACTGTGAACAAGATTAGGGTCTTGAATCACTCACTTTCAATTATGAGAGATATTGATTTGAGTGGGAGCGCACTATATATTAAAATTTGTTTAAACACTAGTGCAACATAATTATGAACAAATGTCTAAAGTGAATCTTGTGTTTATCATTGTAGATCGCAATATGTTCAACTTAGCCCCTATGTTAGAGAAAAAAAAGTTGGTTGCAAATGGTGGAAACTATACGGATTGGATCTGGAACCTAAGATTTATTCTCAGGAATGCTAAGGAGTATGTGATGGATCAGCCCCTGGGTGATCCACCTGCAAAGGATGCACCACAAGAAGTTGTAGATGCTTTCATTGCTCGTAATGATGATTATGAGTCAGTCAAGTGTCTCATGTTGACTTGTATGTATCGTGAACTACATAAGCATTTGAACGATCAAGCACTCAATTTATAATTGGGTCACTGGATGCTCTGTACAAGAAGCAGGCAAGGACCGAACATTTTCAAATAACCAAGGCCTTGATTGAATGCAAGATGGTAGAAGGTTCCTCAATGAGTGAGCATATAGTGAAGCTAGCTGGCTATGTTGATAGGCTTGCTCTCTGGAATTTGGAATTCCTCCAATAGTCGGTACAAATATTGTGCTTGCTTCACTCTCCCCATCTTACGATGGTTTTATCATGAATTAAAACATGAATGGTATGGAGAAAAGCGCGAATGAGTTGTTCGCTATGCTCAAGACTGCAGAGGCTGGAATACAGAAGAACAAACAAGTGTTGATGGTCAATAATACCATCAGTTTCAAGAAGAAGGGCAAGTCCAAGAAGAAATCTTCAGGAGCCGGTAAGACCGTGTCACAGAAGAGAAATAAGGGTGGAGCTTCTAAGGAGACTGAATGTTTCTACTACAAGCAGAAGGGACACTGGAAGCGCAACTGCGACAAATACTTGGCGGATAAGACGAAGAATAGTTCTTCCGTTAAAAGTATAAAAGTTATACAAAGTTAATGGTATACTACATGTTAAAATTATGTAAGTCGGGAGTATTTGATACTGATCGGTTGCTTTCATTTGCAAACCGTCACAGGGACTACAAAAAGCTCACAAGCTGAGAAGGAATGAAGTCGTGATGTGATGTCGCTTGAACTACGTCGGTATTTCCCCAAAGAGGAAGGGATGATGCATCACAGCTACGGTAGGTATTGATACGTCTCCAACGTATCTATAATGTATGAAGTATTCATGCCATGTTTACAACAATTTTATATGGTTTTGGTATGATTTGCATGGAACTAACCAGGACTGACGTTGTTTTCAGCAGAACTACCATGGTTTTGTTTTTCGTGCAGAAATGAAAGTTCTCCAAATGAGCTGAAACTTTTTGACGATTTTTTCGGGAACAAAAGAGACCCCCGGAGCTTCGTGGGAGGGCCAGAAGAGCCACAAGGAGAGCACAACCCACCAGGGCGCACCTGAGGGGCCCGGCTTGCACCAGTGGGTTGTGCTCACCTCGAGGCCCATCTTAGCGTGAAAACAACGCCAAAAAATCCTATAAATAGAGAAACCATTAGAAATAACCCTAGATCAGAAGTTCCGCCGCCGCAAGCCTCTGTAGCCACGAAAAACCAATCTAGACCCCGTTCCAGCACTCCGCCGGAGGGGGAAATCATCACCGGTGGCCATCTTCATCATCGTGGCGGCCACCATGATGAGGAGGGAGTAGTCTACCCTCGGGGATGGGGGTTTGTACCAGTAGCTATGTGTTTAATCTCTCTCTTTCTCTCATGTTCTTGAGATTTCATGATCTTGATGTATTACGGGCTTTGTTAATATAGTTGGATCATATGGTGTTTTCCCCTCTCTATCTTGTTGTGAATTGAGTTTTCCCTTCGAGATTTCATTTTATCGGATTGACTACTTTTATGGATTTGAGAGCACTTGATGTATGTCTTGCTATGAATACCCGTGGTGACGATGGGGGTATCATATTGATTCACTTGATATGTGTTTTGGCACTCAACTCACGGATTCCCAAGGTGACATTGGGGTAATCTATGCATAGGGGTTGATGCACGTTCTCGTTTTTGTTTCTCCGGTAGAAATCTTGGGGCACTCTTTGAGGTTCTTTGTGTTGGATTGAGTATTATGAATCTGAAATTGCTTGATGCATATCTGATAACCCACAAGTATAGGGGATCGCAACAGTTTTCGAGGGTAGAGTATTCAACCCAAATGTATAGATTCGACACAAGGGGAGCCAAAGAATATTTGAAGGTATTAGCAGCTGAGTTGTCAATTCAACCACACCTGGAGATTAATTATCTGCAGCAAATTGATCAGTAGCAAAGTAGTTTGATAGTTTTGATAGTAGTGACAGCAACAACGGTAACAGTAACAGTGATAGTAGTAATTTTGTAGCAAGTGTAACAGTGATATAGCAGTAGTAACTTAGTAAGAACAATATAGGATAAATTCGTAGGCATTGGATCGGTGACTTGTTGGATGATATTCATCATGTGACAGTTATAACCTAGGGCGATACGGCACTAGCTCCAGTTCATCGATATAATGTAGGCATGTATTCCGTAAATAGTCATACATGCTTTATTAAAAGAACTTGCATGACATCTTTTGTCCTACCCTCCCGTGGCAGCGGGGTCCATATTGGAAACTAAGGGATATTAAGGCCTCCTTTTAATAGAGAACCGGAACAAAGCATTAACACATAGTGAATACATGAACTCCTCAAACTATGGTCATCACCGAGAGTGGGCCCGGTTGTTGTCACTCCGGGGTTGTCGGATCATAACCGTAGTAGGTGACTATAACTTGCAAGATCGGATCTAAAACATGGATATAATGATGAATTCATAAACGGTTCAGATCTAAGTTCATGGCACCTGGGCCCAAAGTGACAAGCATTAAGCATGGCAAAGTCGTAGCAACATCAATCTAAGAACATAGTGGATGCTAGGGATCAGACCCTAACAAAACTAACTCGATTACATGATGAATCTCATCCAACTCCTCACCGACCAGCGAGCCTACGAAGGAATTACTCACTCCCGGTGGGGAGCATCATGGAATTGGCGATGGAGATGGGTTGGTGATGACGAAGAACGAAGATCCCCCTCTCCGGAGCCCCAAACGGACTCCAGATCTACCCTCCCGAGGAAGAACAGGGCTTGGCGGTGGCTCCGTCTCGTGGACCGCGATAATTCTTTCTCCCGGATTTTTTTCTGGAAATATGTGATTTTATAGTATCAGGGTTGAGGTCTGCGGGGCCAAGACCTGCCGGAGAGAATTTCTGGAGCCAAGACCTGCTGGAGAAGGGCACCTGGGTGGGCACAACCCACCAGGGCGCGCCCCCCTCTCCTGGCGGGGGGGGGGGGGGGGGGGGGGGGGGGGGGGGGGGGGGGGGGGGGGGGGGGGGGGGGGGGGGGGGGGGGGGGGGGGTTGTATCCACCTGGGCGCGCCAGGAGAGGGGGGCGCGCCCTGGTGGGTTGTGCCCACCCAGGTGCCCTTCTCCGACAGGTCTTGGCTCCAGAAATTCTCTTTATTGATATAAAAAATCCTCGCAAAGTTTCGTTCCATTCGAGAACTTTCATTTCTGCACAAAAACAACACCATGGTAGTTCTGCTGAAAACAATGTCAGTCCGGGGTTAGTTTCATTCAAATCATGCAAATTAGAGTCCAAAACAAGAGGGAAAACGTGAGAAAAAGTAGATACGTTGGAGACGTATCAATATTGTATAATCAACTCATGGATAGTTGCGGTGACATTGGAGTATCTAGGTGACATTAGAGTTGGTTGATGTGTATCATATGGTGTTATTTTAGTATGAACTCTTGGTTAGATCGATCAGAAAGAATAGCTTGGTGTTATTTTAGTACGAACTCTAGGATAGATTGATCGGAAAGAATAGCTTTGAGGTGGTTTCGTACCCTACAAACAATTTCTTCTTATGTTCTCCGCTAGATAGGAACTTTGGAGTGATTCTTCATCACACGTTGAGGGATGGTTATATGATCCAATTAGATTAGCATTGTTGAGAGATTGCACTAGAGAAATTATAGACCCTAGGCCTCATTTTCAAGCATTGCAATACCATTTGTGCTCCGTTTTATCAATTGCTGCCTTGCTGTTTTTTATCGTTCCTTACAAAAATCAATATCTACTATCATTACTACACTTGTATCACCATCTCTTCGCCGAACTAGTGCACCTATACAAATTACCATTGTATTTGGTGTGTTGGGGACACAAGAGACTCGTTGTTATTTGGTTGCTGGGTTGTTTGAGAGAGACCATCTTCATCCTATGCCTCCTATGGATTGATAAACCTTAGGTCATCCACTTGAGGGAAAATTGCTACTGTCCTACAAAACTCTGCGCTTGGAGGCCCAACACGAGTCTACAAAAATAAAGTTGCGTAGTAGACATCAAGCTCTTTTCTGGCGCTGTTGCCGGAGAGATGAGTGCTTGAAGGTATATCTTTAGATCTTGCAATTGAATCTTTTTGTTTCTTGTTTTATCACTAGTTTGGTTCATAAAAGAAAACTACAAAAAAAAATGGAATTGAGGTGGTCTCATATTGTTCATCTTTATCATGTCTTTCTTGAAAATGATGGAAAGGAAAATTGTGCTCAATTGATAGAAGAAGAATTCAATAAAAATATTTGACATAAAATATTTGAATGATGAGCATGATTGCAATGTTGTTGGTATGAATTCTTTGAATATCCATGATGCTAATGATATGCAAAGCCATAAGCTTGGGGATGCTATGTTTGATGAAGATGATATTTTTAGTCCCCCAAGTTTTGATGAAAATATTTATGATGATTATATTGATGAATGTGGGTTTGGAAGAGTGTCAACTTTATGTAATGATGATCCCACTATTTTGGAGGGTGTTGAATCTTATTGTGATAATTATGAAAGTGGATTTGGAGAGGTCATGACTTTATTTAGTGATGAATCCACTATATTGGAAGAGGTTTCAATTGATTATGATAACAAAGTTGCTATCTATGATGATTATGGTGATGACATGTATGCTATATTGAATAATGATAACCATGAAACTTGTCATAATGATTTTAATTTTCAATCACATGATAGGTATTTTGTTGAGTTTGCTCCCACCACTATTCATGAGAATAAATTTGCTTATGTGGAGAGTAGTGAAATTTATATCCTTGTGGATCATGAAAAGAATGCTTTATGTGATAGCTATATTGTTGAATTCATTCATGATGCTACTGAAAATTATTATGAGAGAGGAACATATGCTTCTACATATCTTAATAATATCAAGTTTCCTCTCTATGTGTTGAAAATCTTGAAGTTTTGCTTGTTTTGCCTTCCTATGCTAGTTGATTCTTGTTCCCATAAATTGTTTGCTCACAAAATCCCTATGCATAGGAAGTGGGTTAGAATTAAATGTGATTTCCATGTGATTCATTATGCTCTCTATATGTTTCAATTCTTATCTTTTATGCGAGCATCATTGAAATCATCATGCCTAGCTAAAAGGCATTAAAGAAAAGTGCTTGTTGGGAGACAACCCAACATTTATACCTACTGTTTCTATGTGTTCACATGATTAGGCTACTGTAGTAATCATGTTTTATAGCTTTTGTTTCAATAAAGTACCAAGTAAAGCCTTTGGGATAGTGTGGATGATAGTTGACATGATTCTGAGCAAAAACAGAAACTTTTGCTTACAGTAACAAAATTGTTTAAATTCACTGGAGCATCGAAAAATTCTGAATTTTTTATAGATGTTTGCTATACAAATTCTCTACGTTGTCCTAATTTTCAGAATTTCTGGAGTTATAGAAGTATGTAAAAGTACAGATTACTACAGACCATTCTGTTTTTGATAGATTCTATTTTTGATGCATAGTTTGCTTGTTTTCTAGTTTCTATGGGTTATATTGCTCAATATAAACTATGGAAATGATAACGTACAGTAGGCATTGTGTGATAACAATTATGAATATTGTCTTTGATAGTACCAAAGTGAACGATTTGTCTTTATCATACTAACCTATCTCACGAAGTTCTGTTAAGTTTTGTGTGATTGAAGTTTTCAAGTTTTGGGTGAGATATCGATATGAGGAGAATAAGGAGTGACAAGACCCTAATCTTGGGGATTCCCAAGGCACCCCAAGATAATATTCAAGGAATATCCAAGCAACTAATCTTGGGGATGCCCCGGAAGGCATCCCCTCTTTCATCTCCAACATTATCGGTAACCTCACTTGGAGCTATATTTTCATTCATCACATGATATGAGTTTTGCTTGGAGCGCCATTTCATTTTATTTGTATTTGCTTTCTGATATTTATAATAATGTTTGCATCTTTTATTTCAATAAAAATGTCAAGTATAGCCTTTGCCATGCTTATTTTGCAAGTCTATGTGGCTGTTTGAAAACAGAAAGTTGCACGCCGGTGCGTGAATTCTTGAAAAATGTCAGAATGTGATAAAATGTTGAAATTTCTTGCACAGTAAGATATGATAAATTTTATACAGTGTGCTAAATTTTCAGATTTTTTGGAGTTAGGTAAGTATGAATATTCTTGCTTCCTTTACAGACTATCCTGTTTTGGCAGACTGCTGTTATGTTTGCATTGTTTGCATATGTTTGCATTGTTTGCATATGTTTGCTTGTTTAATGATTCTATTTGAGTATAGGAGTATTAAATATGCAGAGGCATTTAGTATGCAATGTTAAATAATAATTTTAGTGATTTGCTATAGTAGAGAATGATAAGGTTATTGCATTGATTTATACTAACGTATCTCACGAGTTCTTGTTGAGTTTTGTGTGGATGAAGTTTATAAGATTTAGGGAGACCGTGATATAAAAGGAATTAAGGATACACAAAAGCTCAATATTGGGGATGCCCAAGGCATAAAAAGATAATATTTCAAGAAGTCTCAAGCATCTAAGCTTGGGGATGCCCCGGTAGGCATCCTACCTTTCTTCATCAACAATTATCGGTTAGTATCGGTTGAGCCTATGTTTTTGCTTCTTCACATGATGTGTGCTATTCTTAGAATGTCATTTTGTTTTGTTTAGCTTGCTGTTTCAATAAAATACTTAGATATGAAAGTTTTTAAATAAAAGAGAGTCCTCAATTAGCTACCCATTTACTTAACTACTCGCTTGATCTTCACTTATAACTTTTTGGAGTAGTTTATCTTTTACTCTCGTGCTTCACTTATATCCTATGAGTAAATTGTTGAATGAGTTGAATGTCATGAAGTTGAAATTATATGTTCATATCATGCCTAGTGGTAGCTTCACATTGGGTTTAGAAAGTGAAATCTTTTGAAGCTTGACAATCACAATATTGGTCATACGAGCAATTCATGAATGATTAGTATAAGGAAGAGAACTTTCACATACAAATATATTATCTTGGACATCTTCTATGATTGTGAATACCCATTAATTATTTTCAA
Organism: Thinopyrum obtusiflorum; assembly: GCA_036873465.1. Classification (NCBI taxonomy): domain Eukaryota; kingdom Viridiplantae; phylum Streptophyta; class Magnoliopsida; order Poales; family Poaceae; genus Thinopyrum; species Thinopyrum obtusiflorum. The sequence continues at coordinate 60,357 of JAAAWM010011566.1, forward strand.
ACTTGAGCAAATTAGTTGAAGTTGGACAAGTAAGACAACGTAATGAGTTATGGTTGTATATATTTGCATAGAAGTTATATTGTCATGGATCCTCCAACATGTGGTGTTTTCCTAGGATCTTTTGCTAGACAAAAATTCGTACTAACTAGAGATACTAGTTGTGCATCCAAAAAGCCTTAAACCTAGTTTCTTGCCATGAGTGTCCACCATACCTACCTATGGATTGAATAACATCCTTCAAGTAAGTTGTCATCGGTGCATAAAGCAATAAAAATTGCTCCTAAATATGTTTGATCTTTTATTGTAAGGGAAAATTGAGTGTTGCATGAACTTGTGATGGCAAAGTAATAAAAGCGATGGACTGCATAATAAAGGTCTCTATCATAAGGGGCAATATAACGCGACGTTCCTTTGCATTAAGAGCCTAGGCATCCAAATAAAAAACGCATGACAACCTCTGCCTCCCTCTGCGAAGGGCCTATCTTTTACTTTTTAGTATTTACTTTTATGCAAGAGTCAATAGTATGTATTCTCATTTTCAACCTCAATTATCCTCTAGTTGGCAAGCATCATGTGGTGGGGAAAGACCTAGGCACATATGGCTAGTCAAATATAATTGATCATGATTTATTATTGTTGGCAATTATCTCTTTGATAAATGAGTTGGGAGGCGAAACATTAAGCCCCTATCTTTCTCTGTGTTTGATGGATGCCATTTGTTCTAAGAATATGCTTTGAGTACTAGCAATGATGGAAGACTATATGATGATTGACTATGTGGAGCTCTTACTTAGACTCTGTTGAATAAGTTGAATTGCAATTATTTGGTGACTAAGAATATAGGTTGTTGTGTTTCAAGAGAATTCATTGTTTGAACCTTAGCATGTGAATTGATTGCTACTTTGTCATGATGAGTTTTATGAGAAAGAGTTACTGTTATGATGCTAGGAAAAGTGATTGAAATTATCATTGATCAAACTTATGCACTATGCTAGCATTCACACTTCATAAATTATTTCTTTTATCATTTACCTACTCGGGGACGAGTAGGAATTAAGCTTGGGGATACTGATACGTCTCCAACGTATCTATAATTTATGAAGTATTCATGCCATGTTTACAACAATTTTATATGGTTTTGGTATGATTTTGATACGTCTCCAACGTATCTATAATTTTTGCTTGTTCCATGTTGTTATATCATCATTCTTGGATGTTTTATAATCATTTTATAGCAACTTTATATCATTTTTTTGGAACTAACCTATTGACATAGTGCCCAGTGCCAGTTGCTATTTTTTGCTTGCTTTTTACTACGCAGAAAATCAATACCAAATGGAGTCCAAACGCAGCGAAACTTTTCAGAGATTTTTTCTGGACCAGAAGACACCTGTTGGGCCAAAGAAGTACCAGAGGGGGGCTCCGAGGGGAGCACAACCCACCTGGGCACACCTGGGGGCCTAGGCATGCCCTAGTGGGTTGTGCCCACCTCGGCCACCTCCCACGCCGCCTCTTTGCTCTATAAATACTCCGAAAATCCAAAAATCCTAGGGGAGTCGATGAAACACAATTCCAACCGCCGCAAGTTCTAGAACCACCAGATCCAATCTAGACACCATCACGGAGGGGTTCATCATCCTCATTGGTGCCTCTCCGATGATGTGTGAGTAGTTCATTGTAGACCTACGGGTCCGTATGCAGTAGCTAGATGGCTTCATCTCTCTCTTTTGATTCTCAATACAATGGTCTCTTAGAGATCTATTTGATGTAACTCTTTTTGCGGTGTGTTTGTTGGGATCCGATGAACTTTGAGTTTATGATCAGATCTATTTTATAAATGAAAGTTATTTGAGTTTTGATCTCTTATATGGATGATTATTTATAGCCTCGTATTTCTTCTTCGAATCTTTGGTTTAGTTAGGCCGACTAGATTGATTTTTCTTGCCATGTGAAGAGGTGCTTTGTGATGGGTTCGATCTTGTGGTGCTCAATCCCAGTGACATAAGGGGACATGACACATATGTATCGTTGCTATGAAGGATAACAAGATGTCGGGGAAACGACACCTATGGGATCACAAGAATCCCTACTACGGTTGCCGGGGCGCGGGGTTGCAAGAAGAGCAGGATCAGTAGTCAGCACAAGGATCGTTTATCCAGGTTCGGGCCGCGAGGATGCGTAAAACCCTAGTCCTGCTTTGGTGGGTGTGGGGGGGGGGGGGGGGGGGGGGGGGGGGGGGGGGGGGGGGGGGGGGGGGGGGGGGGGGGGGGGGGGGGGGGGGGGGGGGGGGGGGGGGGGGGGGGGGGGGGGGGGGGGGGGGGGGGGGGGGGGGGGGGGGGGGGGGGGGGGGGGGGGGGGGGGGGGGGGGGGGGGGGGGGGGGGGGGGGGGGGGGGGGGGGGGGACACCGATGGGTGTATTTCAGAGAGTTCTTGAGCTCTCAAACTAGCTGTGGCGAGTGCGTGGTTCCAAAGAGCCGAATCCTTCTCCAGTATGCCATGGGCCTCCTTTTATAGTCGAAAGGGGCTACCACAGTGGCGCACAGGAGGTGGAAAGGCGCACAGTGCTATGAGCTTATCGCTCGTATTACAGGACAAGACGCATTTAATGCGTAGCTTAGGTGTCCCCTTGCTTTATCGGGGACGGGGGCGAGGCCCGGCCCGTCCGTCGCCGCTCCTCCTCGCTTCGACACGCGCCCTGGCCAGTGAGGCATGCGGTGCCATGTAGGCAGGCAGGCAGCTGAGGTGGCGCGGTGGTGGAGCCTTCACGAAGATCTGCATGCCGCCACGCAGGCGCTTGACGAGTTGGCCCGGGAGCTGCATGTTGCCACGCAGGTGCCTGCTCAGCTGGTTGAGCTGGCAGCTGCATGCGAACGACGGTGGAAACTTGGTTGGCGCAGTCCTGGCGGTGGCCCTGCTGGCGTCCTTGGTGAGGGCCTTGCCGGGTGGCCCGGCAAGGGTCTTGCCGTGGCGCGCTCTCGTCCCCGGCAAGGACCTTGCCGGGGGTCTCGTGGCTTTCCTCGGCAAGGATCTTGCCGAGGATCGTCGTCTTCTAATCCTCATCTGATCTTGAATATGTCTTCACAAAGATCTGCATGCCACCACAGAGGTGCCTCCCGAGCCCTGGCCCCACGTGGATGATGGTGTTGGGGACCGTGGGCTCAAGGGTGGCTCGCTCTGTTGGCGTGGGGCGAGCTGCCCCGGCAAGGGTCTTGCCGGGGCTGCTGAGGCTCCCCCGGCAAGGGTCTTGCCGGGGGAACCTGCTTCGTCCCTCTGCTCTTTGTGGTCTTGGCCTTGGCGTTGCTCTGGTTATCTTGGGCTTTGGTCTTACCTCGGCTCACCTCCCTTGTTCTGCTTGGTGTGACCGTGGGCGCGGCTCCGACTGCCCGTGCACAGGTAAAGGGGTACAAAGGTGCGCCCCTTCTTTTGTACACCGACACAAGATGGGGTCTATTTCTACATGAATAGATCTTGTCTACATCATGTCATCGTTCTTATTGCATTACTCCATTTTTCCATGAACTTAATACACTAGATGCATGCTGGATAGCGGTCGATGTGTGGAGTAATAGTAGTAGATGCAGGCAGGAGTCGGTCTACTAATCTTGGACGTGATGCCTATATATTGATCATTGCCTGGATATCGTCATAGTTATTTTAAGTTCTATCAATTTCCCAATAGTAATTTGTTTACCCGCCGTATGCTATTTTTCTCGAGAGAAGCCACTAGTGAAATCTACGGCCCCCGGGTCTATTCTTTATCATATTTGCTTTCCGATCTTTTATTTGCCACTTTTATTTTCAGATCTATTATTCCAAAAACCGAAAAATGTCTTGTTGCATTTTTTGTTATTTATTTTATTTCACGTTTCCGCGAGATCTATTTATCCAATCTACTACAAACCAATCTATCTTTTACCCGGGAGGGATTGACAACCCCTCTTACGCGTCGGGTTGCAGGTATTTGTTCTTTGTGTGCAGGTACCGTTTACATAGTGTTGCTTGGTTCTCCTACTGGTTCTATAACCTTGGTCTCATTATTGAGGGAAATACCTATCATAGCTGTGCTGCATCATCCCTTCCCGTTCGGGGAAAATACTGATGCGGACACAAGCCATGATGAAAGGATTTCTGGCGCCATTGCCGGGGAGGATCAAGTCAAGTCTCCCGCCAACTTGCCAATTTCTGGCGTCGTTGCAGGGGAGACATCATCAACATCTACCAGGTTCCTAATCACAAATCTCATCTCCTTGCAATTTACATTATTTGCCATTTGCCTCTCATTTTCATCTCCCCCACCTCACAAAAATTTGCCGTTTGATTCACCCTCTTTTTCGTTCGCCATTTTCTTGCCAGATCTGTTTTTGTTTGCATTCTTGTTTGCGTAGTTGCGATGTCTCAAGAAAATACCAAGTTGTGTGACTTTCCCAATACCAATAATAATGATTTTATCAGCACTCCGGTTGCTGCTCCCGCCACTAGTACGGAATCTTGTGATATTAATGCCGCTTTGTTGAGTCTTGTTATGAAAGATCAATTTTCTGGTACTTCTAATGAGGATGCCATGTCCCATCTTAACACATTCATAGAATTATGCAATATGCAAAAGAAAAAAGATGTGGACAATGATATTGTGAAGTTGAAATTATTTCTGTTTTCTTTGCGAGATCGTGCAAAAATTTGGTTTTCTTCTTTGCCTCGCAATAATATCGATTCTTGGGATAAGTGCAAGGATGCTTTTATTACTAAGTATTTTCCGCCCATGAAAATTATTTCCCTTAGAACACAAATCATGAATTTTAAGCAATTTGGGCATGAACATGTTGCGCAATCTTGGGAAAGAATGAAATTGATGATAAGAAATTGTCCTACTCATGGTTTAAATCTTTGGATGATCATACAAATTTTTTATGCGGGATTTAATTTTGTTTCTAGAAATCTTTTAGATTCCGCCGCGGGTGGTACTTTTATGGAAATTACTTTGGGTGAAGCTACTAAATTGCTTGATAATATTATGGCAAATTATTCACAATGGCATACCGAAAGAGCACCTACTAGTAAAAAGGTTAATTCGGTTGAAGAAATAAATTCTTTGAGTGAAAATGTTGATGCTCTTATGAAGTTGGTTTCTAATAAAAGTGCTCCTATTCATCTTAATGATGATCCTTTGTCTACTTTGATTGAGCAAAATAGTGATGCCGTAGATGTGAATTTTGTCTCGCGAAACAATTTTAATAATAATGCTTATAGAGGTAATTTTAATCCTAGGCCTTTTCCGGGAAATTCCTCTAATAATTATGGTAATTCCTATGGTAATCCTTCTTACAATAATAATAGGAACACGTCTGATCTTGAAAATAATATTAAAGAATTTATCAATGCTAAAAAAGTTTTCAACAATACGATAGAAGAATAGTTGAATAAGATTAATGATATGTCTAGAAGCATTGATAGAATTTCTCACGACGTAGAAAATCTCAAGTTGAAAATTTGTGTGCCTAAGGTTGAATAATCAATTAAAGCTTTATATGTTTCTATGGACGAAAGTAAGAAAAAAACAGCTATGCTTAGAGCTAAACGAGAATTTTTAGAAAGAGCATTTTCTAGGGATTGCTTTCATAAAAATGATGAAGATCTTAAAGTGATTAGTGTTTCTTCTATTGATTCTTTGTAAATTTAAAATTGATGATAAAGGGACTGAAGAAGAGTCAACTTTAGTTAGAAGGCGTCTCGATAATTTGGAGGGTGAAAATCTTGTTGAAAATTTTGATAAAAGTGGGTTTGGAGAGGTCAAAACTTTAACTAGTGATGTGCCCACTATTTTGGATTACAAAGACTTTAATTATGATAATTGCTCTTTGATTGATTGTATTTCTTTGTTGCAATCCATGATAAATTCACCCCATGCTTATGAACAAAATAAAGCTTTTACTAAACATGTCATAGTTGCCATGATGAAAGCTTTGGAAGAAAAGTTGGAATTAGAGATCTCAATTCCTAGAAAATTACATGATGAATGAGAACCCACCATTAAAGTCAAGATTAAAAATTATGAGTGTTTTGCTTTATGTGATTTGGGTGCTAGTGTTTCCGCAATTTCGAAATCTTTATGCGATGTGCTTGGTCTTACCAATATTGAAGAGTGTTCTTTAAATTTGCACTTGGCGGATTCTACTATTAAAAGGTCTTTGGGAAGAATTAATGATGTTCTTATTCTTGCAAATAGGAATTATGTGCCCATAGATTTTATTGTTCTTGAGATTGATTGCAATCCGTCTTGTCTAATTATACTTGGTAGACCATTTTTACGTATTATTGCAGTCGTGATTGATATGAAAGAAGGCAATATTAAATTTCAATTTCCACTAAGAAAGGGGATGGAAAATTTCCCTAGGACAAGAATCAAGCCACCATATGAATCAATCATGAGGGCATCCTATGGATCTAGAAATAAAGATGACAACACTTGAATCTATGCTCTATGCCTAGCTAGGGGCGTAAAACGACAGCGCTTGTTGGGAGGCAACCCAATGAATAAATTTTATTTTTGCTTTTTTTCTTTCTGTTCTTGAGTGTTTGCACAATTATGCCTCTATTATGATTGTGTTTTTATGTTTTAGTTAGTGTTTGAGCCAAGCAAAGCCTTTGGGATCATGTTGGGTGATAGTTGATTTGATCTTATTGGAAAACAGAAACTTTTGTGTCCAGTAAAATAATTTTCAAAAATCACAGAAGCGACAAAAAACTCTAATTTTTTTACACAAGACTGATATACAAATTTCCTACATTTTCCTAATTTTCAGAAGTTTTGGAGTTACAGAAGTGTACGAAGTTTTCAGATTGCGACAGACTGTTCTGTTTTTGACAGATTCTGTCTTCTTTGCGCTGTGTGCTTATTTTGATGAATCTATTGTTTGTATCGGGGGGTATAAGCCATGGTAAAGTTGGAATACAGTAGATATAATGCAAAAATAAAATATGAATGGGTTTGCAATAGTATTTAAAGTAGTGATTTGCGTTCTTATACTAGCGGATCTCACGAAGGTTTTGTTGAGTTTTGTGTGATTGAAGTTTTCAAGTTTTGAGTGAGATCACGATGGATGAAGGTATAAGGAGTAAGAAGAGCCTAAGCTTGGGGATGCCCCATGGCACCCCAAGTTATTATCCAAAGAGAAACAAGCAACTAAGCTTGGGGATGCCCCCGAGTGGCATCCCCTCTTTCTTCTAACGACCATCGGTATTTTACTTGGAGCTGTATTTTTATTCGTCACATATCATGAGTTTTGCTTGGAGCGTTTTGTATTATATGAGTCTTTGCTTGTTTTGTGTCAGGAGAAACGACACCTACGGGATCACGAGGAATCCCTTTTGCTACGGTTGGCGGGCGCGGGGCTGTGGAAAGAGCGAGATTAAGAGGTCAACGCAGGGGGATTATCCAGGTTCGGGCCGCCAGTGATGCGTAATACCCTACTCCTGCTGGTTTATGTTTATCTGGTGTTCTTGGACTAGCTACAAAGCGTGCAGGGTCCAAAAAGTCTGAATCCTTCCTCAGTATGCCGCGGGCCTCCTTTTATAATCAAAAAGGGGCTGCCACAGTGGCATACAGGAGGTGGAAAGTTGTACGGTAGTCGAGTCTATCTCCTGGCACCGTAGGACAAACACATTTAATGCGATGCCGATGTGCCCTTCTTGCTTTATCGGGGACGACAAGGGAGCTCGTCCAAGCTGTCGCCGCCTCGCCTGGCTTCGACGCACGTCCGGGCTGACGAGGCGTGTAGCGCCACGCTGGCTGGCTGGCTGCTGAGTTGGTGCGGTGGCAGAGTCTTCACGAAGATCTGCATGCCACCACGCAGGTGCTTGCTGAGTTGGCCTAGAGGCTGCACGTCGCCACGCAGGTGCTCGCCTAGTTGGTGGGCTGGTAGCTGCATGGGAACGGTGGTGGAGTCTTGGCAGATGCGGGCCTGGCTACGGCCCCGCGGATGTCTTCGGCAAGGGTCTTGCCGGGGCCCCGGCAAGGGTCTTGCCGCGACGTCGTGGGCGTCCCCAGCAAGGGTCTTGCCGGGGGGGGGGGCTCGTGGGTATCCTCGGCAAGGATCTCGCCGAGGATCTCCGTCTTCTGATTCTCATCTAATCTTGCATGTTCTTGGTCTTCACAAAGATCTGCATGCCACCACGGAGGCGCCCGCCGAGCCTTGGTTCCAATGTGGTTGAGGGCGTTGGAACTCTTAGGCTCAAGGGTGGCAGCCCTGCTGGCGTTGGGCAAGTTGCCCCGGCGAGGTTCTTGCTGGGGCTGTGGAGGCCGCCCCGGCAAGGGTCTTGCCGGGGGAGTTTCACCTCGCCCTTCTGCTCTTCATGTCTCTGGCTTGGCGTTGCTCTGGTTGTCTCGTGGCCTTGCTTCCTTCCTCTGCCCTGCTAAGTGTGGCCGCAGGCGTGGCTCCAACTGCCCGCGCACAAGTAAAGGGGTACAAAATAGGACCCCTCCTTTTGTGCACCGACAGGAGCCCCCGGGCCTGGGCCACACATAAGCGCGACGCGTTGTTGGGCTAGGCCCAAAACGGTGCGCGGGTATGCGGGGCTGAGTTTTTACTGCAGTAACTCCCTCGCTCATTGCGCTTCCCCATGACCCGCGTTGAATGCGCGATGTGGGGGTCGCGCGTGACGTGGGGGTCATGCGTGGGGCGGTTGCTGCCCTCTTGCGTCACATCGTATTAAATGGTAAAGAGGCGGCCCGCGCCTTCCCCATTAGAAGGAAAAACCGCAGGCGCGCTGCTCATTTACCCTCTGCGCCTCTTCCAATCTCGGGACCGCCGTTCCTCTCTTCTTCCTTAGGCGAAATATTCGAAGTTCTTGCCTCTGCTTGCTGCCACTGCGCCCCCATTGCTCTTGATCCTTCGCACCCTCCCAGCCGCCATGGCGCCCAAAACCAGCAGGGGCAAGGGAGCGGCCAAGGATGCCGGGGAGAGGGAGGCACCGGAGAGCGAGTCGGCGGTGCGGTGGACGCAGCTCGCCTACTTCCCGTTGACGGTCGATGCGGTCCACCTCAAGAACTTCTTCTTGCCCCTGTGGGGGAGGAAGACGACGGGGCACCCTGCCACGCACGTCGTCCCCGTCGATTTTGCCAAGGACGGCCCAAATCGACACCCCTTCTTCGTCGATTTCTTTTCTTGCGGGCTCTGCCCCCCTTCTCTGACTTCTTCAACGACGTCATGCACACCTACGACCTCCATCTCTTGGATCTTACGCCGAATGCTGTGGCGTGCATGGCTCTCTTTGCCCACCTCTGCGAGGGCTTTGCCGGGGTGCTCCCTAGCACGGCGCTCTTTCGCCACTACTTCTACCCTCGCCTCCAACCAGGTGGCGCCATCTCTAGGAGCATCGCCTGGATCCCGAGGACCCAGGAGAAAGGCACGTACCCGGAGGGTGCCCAGAAGGAGAGGTGGGAGGAGTGGCGGGGCCGGTGATGCTGGATCGAGGAGAAGGACCAGCAGGAGTTCTGCCGGGTTCGTCAGAGCCCGCCGACCCGGCGCCAGGACTGGAGCGACCTCGACGCCAACGACAAGAAGCTTTCGATCGCCACCACCAGGATCCATCGCCTCACCACAGCCAGGCTCACCCTCGAGATGATTGGGGCGGACTTCATCCGGCGCCGAATCGCCCCGCTACACAACAAGGGGAGGCCGGCCTGGGATTTCAGGAATGCGGCCGACGTCATGAGGCTCCGCCCTGGCCTGAAGCATAACTTCACGGTGATGGGGCACGCCCATTTTTGTCAAAGGCTCTTTCAGCTCGACGTGGATAGCGATGGCAGGGCTGAGAGGACCGGCAGGGCCGCGAAGGCCGGCAAGGCCGTCAAGGGCCCCCTATTTGGGTTGCCGGCGGGAGTGGTTCCACTGAGCAACAACTCTCGCCAATCAGCCATCATCGCCATGATGCCGGACTTCAACGCGCATGGCCTTGACCCAGCCTGGGCCGAGCCGCCAGCGGAGAGGGTGCAGGAGTTCTTCGACACTTTGTCAGAGGCTTATGTCTGCGACGAGCCGCTGCTCATCCAGGACACCACCAAGGCGGAGCTGGACTACATCGCCGCCAGGGCGGCGGAGGCGGCGCTCGCCAGGGAGGCCGGCAACGCTGGCGGCATGGAGGACGAGGCCGACGCGGCCGCGGAGGAGAGGGAGCTCGCCCAGTGGGCAGAGTCTGCCGGGGAGGCCAGCGGCACTGGCGATGAGGCTCCCCTCGTTGAAGACGCGGGCGACGAGTCGTCCGAAGAGGAGGTCGAGGTGAACGACCCCCCGGCCGCGGAGAGGCAGCGCGTCCTGCGGCGGGCTACCTCTGGCGAGCCGGTCCAGCCCGGCAGGACCACGCAGCGGTAGCCAGCCCAGGTGCAGCTCGTGCGCGAGACAAGGGCAATGAAGGCCGCGGCAGCGAAGAAAACGGTGAAGGCCGCAGTGGCGAAGAGGACGGCGACTGCTTCCTCCTCGTCCAAGCGGTACCGGACCCCATCTCCTTCCCCTTCGGACAGCACCTTGGAGGCCGAGTTTGACCTCGGATCTTTTAGCCCGGCGAGGAAGAGGAAGCTAGTGGAGGAGGAGGTGGAGGAAGAGTAAGTATTTTGCCCCCCCACATCATCCCCTGACTTTACTCCAGTGTTATCCTTCTCTGATTTGGTGTTATCTTTACAGGGACGCGGAGACGCTGGCCCAGAGGGTGGCGAAGAGGGCCAAGGCCTCGACGGGCGACAAGCCCCCGGCGGGTACTTCGCATACGCCGTTGCTGGTGGATAGCAGCCCGGATAGTAGCCCCCGGCATAGCCCCCGCTTCAGCCCCCAGCGTAAGCTCATCACTCACTCCTCCATTGATGAACTTTGGGGTGTGAATCCTTGATGCCGATCTTGCCGGGTTTGCAGGAGAAGAGCGACAGCAGGAGGAGCCGCTGAGGGCCACCCCCAACACGCCGCCCCTCTCGACTACGCCGCCCCGAGGGGCGTCCCCAGCAAGGGCATCCACCACCGAGCCCACGCATATGGAGGAGGAGGAGGCGAACTTGGGTGCCGGGGGTTCTGCCCCGGCAACGAATGATGGCGGGGAGGGCACCACTTCTTCCCAGCCCGGTGTGGGTGAGTTATTTGCTTTCTGTCCCTGTTCTTTCTTCTTCTTTTTGAACCTCGACCTTGGCTCCGCCTCATTCCCTTTCTTGGTATCCAGACCGTTCCTCGGCGGACCGGGGGGGCATTGACACCGTTATCGAGGAGGTCGCCAGGGACGCCGAGGCCGAGGCCGAGGCCGACAAGATCGCCACTGAGGAGGCCGCCAAGACCGCCACTGAGGATGCCGCCAAGGGGCCTGCCGGGGAGGCCGGCAAGGCCGCTGCCGAGGAGGCCGACAAGGGGCCTGCCGGAGAGGCCGGCGAAGCCGCTGCCGGGGAGGGGGTGGTTGACGACCAACCTTCATCCTCTGCTGCCCCTGGCTCGGGCAAATACTTGAAGGTGGCCGACGACCTGTTCGTCCACCTCCCGGGAACGGCGAGCACCAGGGCGCCAACCGAGGGGGAGTTGTTCGACGACGAGGTGCTCGCCGCCGCCGGGCTCGAGGTTGTTGACGAACCGAGCGCCGGTGGCGGCGGTTACCAAGAGGAGCTGCTCCTTCGGGCCATGAGCGCCAACTTCCAAAAGCTCCAGGCGCTTCACCGTGCCCGCCTGGACAAGGCAAAATCCAGGATGGCGGCGATGGACAAGGCGGAGGCGGATCTCAAGGGGCACGTCACCGAGACGCAAGCCTGGTTCCGCCAGGCTCACGAGGAACTGAAGGTCGCCCAGGATCTGCTGGCTGAGCCCAAACAGGAGCTCATCCTGCAGCAGGCCGATGTCAAGAAAGCCCAGGAGCCGGCAAAGGAACAGGCCGCCAAGGACAAGGCCACTCAGCACCAGCACCAGGCCGAGCTGAACTCCCAGGAGGAGGACCTTGCCGCTCGTAAGGAGGCACTTGCTACCTCTTGAGCACTGCGTTGGTTTTCCCTTGAAGAGGAAAGGGTGATGCAGCAAAGTAGCGTAAGTATTTCCCTCAGTTTTTGAGAACCAAGGTATCAATCCAGTAGGAGGCCACGCACGAGTCCCTCGCACCTACACAAACAAATAAATCCTCGCAACCAACGCAATAAAGGGGTTGTCAATCCCTTCACGGTCACTTACGAGAGTGAGATCTGATAGATATGATAAGATAATATTTTTGGTATTTTTGTGATAAAGATGCAAAGTAAAATAAAAGGCAATGAAAATAACTAAGTAGTGGGAGATTAATATGATGGAAGATAGACCCGGGGGCCATAGGTTTCACTAGTGGCTTCTCTCAAGAGCATAAGTATTACGGTGGGTGAACGAATTACTGTTGAGCAATTGACAGAATTGAGCATAGTTATGAGAATATCTAGGTATGATCATGTATATAGGCATCACGTCCGAGACAAGGGGGGGGGGGGGGGGGGGGGGGGGGGGGGGGGGGGGGGGGGGGGGGGGGGGGGGGGGGGGGGGGGGGGGGGGGGGGGGGGGGGGGGGGGGGGGGGGGGGGGGGGGGGGGGGGGGGGGGGGGGGGGGGGGGGGGGGGGGGGGGGGGGGGGGGGGGGGGGGGGGGGGGGGGGGGGGGGGGGGGGGGGGGGGGGGGGGGGGGGGGGGGGGGGGGGGGGGGGGGGGGGGGGGGGGGGGGGGGGGGGGGGGGGGGGGGGGGGGGGGGGGGGGGGGGGGGGGGGGGGGGGGGGGGGGGGGGGGGGGGGGGGGGGGGGGGGGGGGGGGGGGGGGGGGGGGGGGGGGGGGGGGGGGGGGGGGGGGGGGGGGGGGGGGGGGGGGGGGGGGGGGGGGGGGGGGGGGGGGGGGGGGGGGGGGGGGGGGGGGGGGGGGGGGGGGGGGGGGGGGGGGGGGGGGGGGGGGGGGGGGGGGGGGGGGGGGGGGGGGGGGGGGGGGGGGGGGGGGGGGGGGGGGGGGGGGGGGGGGGGGGGGGGGGGGGGGGGGGGGGGGGGGGGGGGGGGGGGGGGGGGGGGGGGGGGGGGGGGGGGGGGGGGGGGGGGGGGGGGGGGGGGGGGGGGGGGGGGGGGGGGGGGGGGGGGGGGGGGGGGGGGGGGGGGGGGGGGGGGGGGGGGGGGGGGGGGGGGGGGGGGGGGGGGGGGGGGGGGGGGGGGGGGGGGGGGGGGGGGGGGGGGGGGGGGGGGGGGGGGGGGGGGGGGGGGGGGGGGGGGGGGGGGGGGGGGGGGGGGGGGGGGGGGGGGGGGGGGGGGGGGGGGGGGGGGGGGGGGGGGGGGGGGGGGGGGGGGGGGGGGGGGGGGGGGGGGGGGGGGGGGGGGTTATAGATACGTTGGAGACGTATCAAGCATCCCCAAGCTTAATTCCTGCTCGTCCTCGAGTAGGTAAATGATAAAAACAGAATTTTTGATGCGGAATGCTACTTAGCATAATTTCAATATAATTCTTCTTATTGTGGCACGAATGTTCAGATTTAATATGATTCAAGATAAGAGTTCAATGTTGACATAAAAACAATAATACTTCAAGCATGCTAACCAAGCAATTATGTCTTATCAAAATAACATAGCCAAAGCAAGTTATCCCTACAAAATCATATAGTCTGGCTATGCTCCATCTTCCCCACACAAAATATTCATATCATGTACAACCCCGATTTTAGCCAAGCAATTGGTTCATACTTTTAACGCGCTTCAGCCTTTTCAATTCTTACGCAATACATGAGCGCAAGCCATGGATATAGCACTATGGTGGAATAAGGTGTAATGGTAGGGGTTATGTGGGAAGACAAAAAAGGAGAAAGTCTCACATCAACGAGGCTAATCAATGGGCTATGGAGATGCCCATCAATTGATGTTAATGCAAGGAGTAGGGATTGCCATGCAACGGATGCACTAGAGCTATAAGTGTATGAAAGCTCAAAAAGAAACTAAGTGGGTGTGCATCCAACTTGCTTGCTCACGAAGACCTCGGGCATTTTGAGGAAGCCCATCATTGGAATATACAAGCCAAGTTCTATAATGAAATTTCCCACTAGTATATGAAAGTGACTAAATAAGAGACTCTCTATTATGAAGATCACGGTGCTACTTTGAAGCACAAGTGTGGTAAAAGGATAGTAACATTGTCCCTTCTCTCTTTTTCTCTCATTTTCATTTTTTTATTTGGGCCTTTTCTCTTCTTTTTTTTTGGCCTCTTCCTTTTTTTTATTTAGTCCGGAGTCTCATCCCGACTTGTGGGGGAATCATAGTCTCCATCATCCTTTCCTCACTTGGGACAATGCTCTAATAATGATGATCATCACACTTTTATTTACTTACAACTCATGAATTACAACTCAATACTTAGAACAAAATATGACTCTATGTGGATGCCTCCGGCGGTGTACCGGGATATGCAATGAATCAAGAGCGACATGTATGAAAGAATTATAAATGGTGGCTTTGCCACAAATACAATGTCAACTACATGATCATGCAAAGCAATATGACAATGATGGAGCGTGTCATGATAAACGGAACGATGGAAAGTTGCATGGCAATATATCTCGGAATGGCTATGGAAATGCCATAATAGGTAGGTATGGTGGCTATTTTGAGGAAGATATAAGGAGGTTTATGTGTGATAGAGCGTATCATATCACGGGGTTTGGATGCACCGGCGAAGTTTGCACCAACTCTCAAGGTGAGAAAGGGCAATGCACGGTACCGAAGAGGCTAGAAAATTGTGGAAAGGTAAGTGTGCATATAATCCATGGACTCACATTAGTCATAAAGAACTCATATACTTATTGCAAAAATTTATTAGCCCTCGAAGCAAAGTACTACTACGCATGCTCCTAGGGGAAGGGTTGGTAGGAGTTAACCATCGCGCGACCCCGACCGCCACACAAAGGATGACAATCAATAAATACCTCATGCTCCGACTTCGTTACATAACGGTTCACCATACGTGCATGCTACGGGAATCACAAACTCCAACACAAGTATTTTTCAATTCCACAATTACTCAACTAGCACAACTATGATATTACCACCTTTATATCTCAAAACAATTATCAAGCATCAAACTTCTCATGATATTTAGTTAAAGCAAATTGCCATGCTATTTTAAGACTCTCAAAATAATATAAGTGAAGCATGAGAGAACAATAGTTTCTATAAAACAAATCTACCGCCGTGCTCTAAAAGATATAAGTGAAGCACTAGAGCAAAAACTATATAACTCAAAAGATATAAGTGAAGCACATAGAGTATTCTAACAATTTCCGGATCATGTGTGTCTCTCTTAAAAGGTGTGTACAGCAAGGATGATTGTGGTAAACTAAAAAACAAAGACTCAAATAATACAAGACGCTCCAAGCAAAACACATATCATGTGGTGAATAAAAATATAGCTCCAAGTAAAGTTACCGATGGAAGTAGACGAAAGAGGGGATGCCTTCCGGGGCATCCCCAAGCTTTGGATTTTAGGTGTCCTTAGATTATCTTGGGGTGCCATGGGCATCCCCAATCTTAGGCTCTTGCCACTCCTTGTTCCATAATCCATCAAATCTTTCACCCAAAACTTGAAAACTTCACAACACAAAACTTAACAGAAAATCTCGTGAGCTCCGTTAGCGAAAGAAAACAAAACACCACTTCAAGTAATGTAATGAACTCATTATTTATTTATATTGGTGTTAAACCTACTGTATTCCAACTTCTCTATGGTTTATAAACTATTTTACTAGCCATAGATTCATCAAAATAAGCAAACAACACACGAAAAACAGAATCTGTCAAAAACAGAACAGTCTGTAGTAATCTGTAACTAACGCAAACTTCTGGAACTCCAAAAAATCTACAAAAATAGGACGACCTAGACAATTTGTTTATTGATCTGTTGCAATTGGAATCAATATTTTATCATGTCCTGGTGATTTTTAACAATTGTTTTCGTGAACAGAAAGTTTCTAGAATTTTCAGCAAGATCAAATAACTATCATCCAAGAAGATCCTATAGGTTTAACTTGGCACAAACTCTAATTAAAACATAAAAACACATCTAACCAGAGGCTAGATCAAATATTTATTCCTAAACAGAAGCAAAAGCAAAAAAACTAAAAATAAAAATTGGGTTGCCTCCCAACAAGCGCTATCGTTTAACGCCCCTAGCTAGGCATAAAAGCAAGGATAGATCTAGGTATTGCCATTTTTGGTAGGCAAATTCTTAATGGAGTTATGCTCGGTAATCCTTTGATCTAAAGCATCCATCCGCTTATTGCAAAGCGTAATCAGATTATTCATGCGGTTGATATTCCCACCAATACTTTTAAGAGGTTCAACAATTTTTTGCAGTTCACATAATTTCTCTAGAATTTGAGTTTCTTCTTGGGTATGGGATGATCCTTTTTGTAGGGGGAGTACTCCTACTAACCCCTCTATAATTTCATAAGCTAAGCCAGGATCAATATCAATAAAACTACCTTTGGCGGAAAAATCGAGGAGTTGTCTATGGGGCAAGGTTAGCCCAACATAAAAATTGCGAAGCAAGATTTTAAAATCTCCCTCCATAATGCAATTACGATAAGATTCGAGCATCCTAAACCAAGCATCTTTTAAATTTTCCCCTTGTCTTTGCTTGAAGTGGAGGACGTCAAAGTCGGGAGACGAAGGGATAAAGACCGAGCTAGCCATAATAATGAAACAAACGGAAAAGAGGCGAACGGAAAAGAGAGGGCGAATAAAACGGCAAGGGTGAAGTGGGGGAGAGGAAAACGAGAGGCAAATGGCAAATAATGTAATGCGGGAGATAAGGGGGGGGGGGGGGGGGGGGGGGGGGGGGGGGGGGGGGGGGGGGGGGGGGGGGGGGGGGGGGGGGGGGGGGGGGGGGGGGGGGGGGGGGGGGGGGGGGGGGGGGGGGGGGGGGGGGGGGGGGGGGGGGGGGGGGGGGGGGGGGGGGGGGGGGGGGGGGGGGGGGGGGGGGGGGGGGGGGGGGGGGGGGGGGGGGGGGGGGGGGGGGGGGGGGGGGGGGGGGGGGGGGGGGGGGGGGGGGGGGGGGGGGGGGGGGGGGGGGGGGGGGGGGGGGGGGGGGGGGGGGGGGGGGGGGGGGGGGGGGGGGGGGGGGGGGGGGGGGGGGGGGGGGGGGGGGGGGGGGGGGGGGGGGGGGGGGGGGGGGGGGGGGGGGGGGGGGGGGGGGGGGGGGGGGGGGGGGGGGGGGGGGGGGGGGGGGGGGGGGGGGGGGGGGGGGGGGGGGGGGGGGGGGGGGGGGGGGGGGGGGGGGGGGGGGGGGGGGGGGGGGGGGGGGGGGGGGGGGGGGGGGGGGGGGGGGGGGGGGGGGGGGGGGGGGGGGGGGGGGGGGGGGGGGGGGGGGGGGGGGGGGGGGGGGGGGGGGGGGGGGGGGGGGGGGGGGGGGGGGGGGGGGGGGGGGGGGGGGGGGGGGGGGGGGGGGGGGGGGGGGGGGGGGGGGGGGGGGGGGGGGGGGGGGGGGGGGGGGGGGGGGGGGGGGGGGGGGGGGGGGGGGGGGGGGGGGGGGGGGGGGGGGGGGGGGGGGGGGGGGGGGGGGGGGGGGGGGGGGGGGGGGGGGGGGGGGGGGGGGGGGGGGGGGGGGGGGGGGGGGGGGGGGGGGGGGGGGGGGGGGGGGGGGGGGGGGGGGGGGGGGGGGGGGGGGGGGGGGGGGGGGGGGGGGGGGGGGGGGGGGGGGGGGGGGGGGGGGGGGGGGGGGGGGGGGGGGGGGGGGGGGGGGGGGGGGGGGGGGGGGGGGGGGGGGGGGGGGGGGGGGGGGGGGGGGGGGGGGGGGGGGGGGGGGGGGGGGGGGGGGGGGGGGGGGGGGGGGGGGGGGGGGGGGGGGGGGGGGGGGGGGGGGGGGGGGGGGGGGGGGGGGGGGGGGGGGGGGGGGGGGGGGGGGGGGGGGGGGGGGGGGGGGGGGGGGGGGGGGGGGGGGGGGGGGGGGGGGGGGGGGGGGGGGGGGGGGGGGGGGGGGGGGGGGGGGGGGGGGGGGGGGGGGGGGGGGGGGGGGGGGGGGGGGGGGGGGGGGGGGGGGGGGCTGGGCTGGGCCTCCGGTTAATAGGTTAGTCCCAAAAATAATATAAAAGTGTATAATAAAGCCCAATAACGTCCAAAACAGAATATAATATAGCATGGAGCAATCAAAAATTATAGATACGTTGGATACGTATCAGCGCTCGCCGCCACCCTCCGCGGCAAGGATGAGGAGGTCGAGAAGCTTGCCGTGCAGCGGACCCAGGAGCTGGAGCAGAGGCACAAGGAGGCACTCAATGCCCAAGCCCTGGTCCATGCCGGCAAGGTGAAGGAGCTGGAGGTGGAGCGGGATGGGCTGCAGAAATAGGTCCTGGAGCTGGCGAAGGAGGAGGACACGATCAACGGCGCTCTGGTGGAGGCATAGGCCGTAGTCCTTGGCAAGGCCGAGCTGCTCTCCAAGGCCAACGACTCCATCAAAGACCTGAAGCTGAAGCTAGAGGGTCTTGAGGGGACGCTTTCGGAGGTCAGGGCCCGGGAAGAGACCCTGACCAAGGACCTGGAGGAGGAGAGGCAGCTGCGGAGGAATGACGCCGCCGAACACAAGGAGTACGCGGAGGGCATAAACCGTTGGGTCAGCTGCTTCGCCGACGTCACCGGCAGGACCACCACGAAGCTGGCTGCCATGAGGATGCCGAACATGAGGTACGCCCCGGAGCCGAACGTGAGTCCCAATGCCAAACTGACCCTGTTCTTTGAGGGCGTTCTTGGAGCCCTGGAGCAGCCCCGCTCCAACCGGGCAGCTTATCTGGCCAACGAGTCCCGGAGGCTCTGCCGGGGCGCCCTGACCAAGGTGCTCACCAAGGTGGCGTTTTGGAACCCCACCGTCAACTTTGCCAACGCGCTGGAGAGCTTGCCGGGGGAGGCAGACCTCGCGGTGCTCAAGGAGCGCATCAAGCCCATCATCGACTGCGTCGGCGGAGTTGAAAGGGTGGAGGGCCAGCGCCGGGACTAGGCACCCCGTTTCTCATCGCCGCTGCGAGTTCAAGACCAAGACAATTTTATCTTAAGTTAGAACCGCAATGATTATTTTATGTAATATAACTCTGCAGTACTTTAAGATCGAGCACGCTATCTTCCTGTTAGATCTCTCTTTGTATGTTCACACCCTACGCTTGGTTGGATAGGGCTGCCGGCGCGTAAACCCATGCCGGGGTGCTTTGAGGACGGATCCTTAGCAGCCTGCCGGGGAGGCGCTTGCTGCCGGGCAAGCCACCTTGCCGTTCCCAGCGCGGTCGCTTGAACTGTCGAGCGGACTCGAAACAGGACAAGAGCGCGGCTGGTAGCGGGTAGGCCACCTTGCCGTTCTCAGCGCGGCCGCATGAACTGTCGAGCGGACTCGAGACAGAGACAAGGGCGTTGCCAATAGCGGAAGGGTCCCATCGCGTGCAGGTTTCCCATACAAGGAACGAGATCTTCCGAGGAAGACAGACTTATACAAATGAAATTAGCCAAAAATTTGCATGACTTAGCTTTTCGGGGCCACACGGATGGCTGTCGAAGCTGCAGACGGCACCAGAGGGCGTCTGATCGACGTCGCCCTCTCCCTTCGAGCCACCCCCACGAAAGAGTCGACGCGTCGGCTCCAAAACCAGATTTCCATGGCTTGCGCCCCCTACCTGGCGCGCCAAAGATGTTGGGGGAAACGACACCTACGGGATCACGAGGAATCCCTTTTGCTACGGTTGGCGGGCGCGGGGCTGTGGAAAGAGCGGGATTGAGAGGTCAATGCAGGGGGATTATCCAGGTTCGGGCCGCCAGTGATGCGTAATACCCTACTCCTGCTGGTTTATGTTTATCTGGTGTTCTTGGACTAGCTACAAAGCGTGCAGGGTCCAAAAAGTCCGAATCCTTCCTCAGTACGCCGCGGGCCTCCTTTTATAGTCAAAAAGGGGCTGCCACAGTGGCATACAGGAGGTGGAAAGTTGTACAGTAGTCGAGTCTATCTCCTGGCACCGTAGGACAAACGCATTTAATGCGCTGCCGACGTCCCTTCTTGCTTTATCGGGGACAGCAAGGAGCTCATCCCAGTTGTCGCCGCCTCGCCTGGCTTCGACGCGCGTCCGGGCTGACGAGGCGTGTAGCGCCATGCTGGCTGGCTGGCTGCTGAGTTGGTGCGGTGGCAGAGTCTTCACGAAGATCTGCATGCCACCACGCAGGTGCTTGCTGAGTTGGCCTAGAGGCCGCACGTCGCCACGCAGGTGCTCGCCTAGTTGGTGGGCTCGCAGCTGCATGGGAACGGCGGTGGAGTCTTGGCAGATGCGGGCCTGGCTGCGGCCCCGCGGATGTCTTCTGCAAGGGTCTTGCCGCGGCATCGTGGGCGTCCCCAGCAAGGGTCTTGCCGGGGGGGACTCATGGGTATCCTCGGCAAGGATCTCGCCGAGGATCTTCGTCTTCTGATTCTCATCTAATCTTGCATGTTCTTGGTCTTCACAAAGATCTGCATGCCACCACGGAGGCGGCCCCCGAGCCTTGGTTCCAATGTGGTTGAGGGCGTTGGAACTCTTAGGCTCAAGGGTGGCAGCCCTGCTGGCGTTGGGCAAGTTGCCCCGGCGAGGTTCTTGCCGGGGCTGTGGAGGCCGCCCCGGCAAGGGTCTTGCCGGGGGAGTTCACCTCGCCCTTCTGCTCTTCGTGTCTCTGGCTTGGCGTTGCTCTGGTTGTCTCGTGGCCTTGCTTCCTTCCTCTGCCCTGCTAAGTGTGGCCGCAGGCGCGGCTCCAACTGCCCGCGCACAAGTAAAGGGGTACAAAATAGGACCCCTCCTTTTGTGCACCGACATTTTGCTTTTTAGTTTGTGTCATTTATCCTTGCTGGACACACCTATTTGAGAGAGCCAAAATTATACTATGATTTGTTAGAATTGCTCTTTATGCATCACTTAAATTTTTTGAGCTATGGAATGGCTCTAGTGCTTCACTTATATATTTTTGAGCATGGTGTGCTTTAGTATTTTTGAAGAAATGTTCTCATGCTTCACTTAGATTTATTTGAGAGTTAGTAAAATTTTAAAGAAATTCTCTCATGCTTCACTTATATTATTTTGAGAGAAGAAATTGTCTATGCTCATGTTCTTCACTTAGATTTGTTTGAGCTATCAAAAGCAACATATGAAACTAGTCCCAAAGTGATAGATATTAAAGAGGGATATAATAAAAACTTTCATGAAGATCATTTGACAAAATAAACTTGATTCCTTGTAATAGTTTTGCGGTATGACGATAATAAATGTGAGTCATGTTGGTGAGTAATTATGCTTTAGTAAGAATATTGGTGTTATGGTTTGTGATTTCCTATGCAAGCACGAAAGTCAATAGTTATGTAATGAAATTACATCCTACTTGGGGTGCATTATTAGGTGTTAGTTATGCTTAATGCTCGCTTATGTGATTTTTCGTTTCTTGGTTCGATGCTTCTCAATCTTTTTGCTAGCCTTCACTTGTACTAAGTAGGAATACTACTTGTGCATCCAAAATCCTTAAACCCAGTTTTGCCATATGAGTCCACCATACCTACCAATATGAGGTATTCTCTTGTCGTTCTAAGCAAATTTGTATGTGCCATCCCTAATTTTCAAAATAAATTTCCTTTTTGTGCGCTCGTACCGCTCATGAAACAGTAGGGGGTGGCTGATATTTTTCCATGCTAGATGTGTTATTCTCGAGATGAGTGTTTATTCACTTGTCATTGCACGAGAGTACGACAAAGGTATTAGGGATGCCCAGTCCCGAAATGAAAAATGAATTTACTTTATGTTGTCAAATAATAAATTCCTTGGAAAGTGTTGGTATGGATGGCACCCGTGGATACGGCTAGCCGTGGAATGTGAAAGTATGCTGGAAAAAGGAATCAACTTTTTTTTCTGTTTGGGAACCGCCTATGATATATCTAGCATGATAAGTATTGGGAACTACTCGATCGTTTTCGTTGACAGGAAAAGCATGCCACCCAAAATGTTTTATCTCTATCTTTTTGCTTTGAGCTCTGGCACCTCTACAAATCCCTACTTCCCTCTGCGAAGGACCTTTCTATTTACTTTATGCAATTTTTATTTTTATTTGGGTCTCCATCTTCTCTTATAAAGCACCAACTAAGGGGCACTATGATCGTACTTGAGCATTGGGTATAGCTAATATGCGAGTTTGTTTCATGAATGGATCAATGATTGAGCATGATGGGCTAGGGCTAACTTGTTTTAGTGTTGATATGTTGAAAGACATGGTTACTTGTCGATATGCTTGAGTATTTTAATCTTCATGTCAAAACTAGACTATTGCTTTGAACCATATAGAAGTCCATATGTCCATGCTACAAAAGAAAAGAATATGTGATGAACATGTTAGGCAGCATTCTACATCAAAAATTCTATTTCTATCATTTACCTACTCGAGGACGAGTAGGAATTAAGCTTGGGGATGCTGATACGTCTCCAACGTATCTATAATTTTTGCTTGTTCCATGCTGTAATATTATCTTTCTTGCATGTTTTACAATCATTTTATAGCAACTTTATATCATTTTTTGGGACTAACCTATTGACATAGTGCCCAGTACCAGTTGCTGTCTTTTGCTTTTTTTTACTTCGCCAAAAATCAATACCAAACGGAGTCCAAACACAACAAATTTTTTTGGAGATTTTTTCTGGACCAGAAGACACCTGTTGGGCCAAAGAAGTACCAGAGGGGGGCTCCGTGGGGAGCACAACCCACCTGGGCGCGCCTGGGGACCCAGCCGTGCCCTGGTGGGTTGTGCCCACCTAGTCCGCCTCCCGCACTGCCTTTTTGCTCTATAAATACCCTGAAAATCCAAAAACCCTAGGGGAGTCGACGAAACACAATTCCAGCCGCCGCAAGTTCCAGAACCACCAGATCCAATCTAGACACCATCACGGAGGGGTTCATCATCCTCATTGGTGCCTCTCTGATGATGCGTGAGTAGTTCATTGTAGACCTACGGGTCCGTAGGCAGTAGCTAGATGGCTTCATCTCTCTCTTTTGATTCTCAATACAATGGTCTCTTGGAGATCTATTTGATGTAACTCTTTTTGCGGTGTGTTTGTTGCACTACAAAAAAAAATACACTTTCGTGATGATACGTGTTTGTCACAGTAGGCCACGTTTTCTGTCATGCATGTACATACATCACGATTTTATGACAGAATCAAGATAGTCATACTTGTGCTGTCGTAGAAGTGTTCCATGACATTACCAAAATTATCATCACGGAAGTGTCCACTTCCATGATGATAAATGGTGCGTCATGGAAGTGCTTTCGTCAAGGGTGACCGACACGTGGCATCCACCGTAACGGGTCGCCGTTAAGCTATCGGGTCCGGTTTTGGGTCCGATAACCCGCTAACAGCCCGGACCAATGAGGATTTTCCACGTGTAAAATTCTCATTGGCCGGAGGAAACACGTGTTGGCTCACCGTTGGGACAGATGTCATCCATTCATTGGATAGGAGGCTCCTATGATACGTCGACACGTGGCATGTCCCAACAGAGGCCCATTCCGGTGAAAAGGCCGGCCCGTTTGACTTGGTCAAAAGGTAACGGCCCGGCCCACGGAAAGCATGTTAATGGCCTATTCGTATATAGCCCATTTACGGCCCGCTAACTCACGGCCCGTTACGGCCTATCGGAATTAAGCCCAGTAGCTTCATCTGGGCCGTCCAATGTGATTCCAGCCCATTGTAACATCCGGCCCATGTATGGCCCATGATGTCTTTCGGCCCATACGAGGCCATTTGTAACTCTTGGCCCATTAACGGCCCATGGTGAATCTGGCCCGTAATGAACAGTGTATCGGTTTATACCCATCAACGGCCCATTATTCCATTGGGCCATTTCCAACCCGTGTTATCTTTCGGCCTTCTTAGGGCCCATTTATTCTTGGGCTCATTTCCAGCATTCGGTTACTTACGGCCCGTTACTGGCCTTTTGTGCTTGTGGGCCAAATTCAGCCCGTGGTTACAATCGGCTCATTTGCGGCCCGTTAATCCGTTGGGCCGTTTTCGTAGCGTCATCAAATACGGCCGATTAACGACGGCCCATTATTGTCGGCCCATGAACGGACGATTCCAAATCTAGCCCGTTTACGGCCCATAATGCGGTCTGTTATTGGCCCATGTTTGGCCTATCGATCATACGGCCCGTAGAAGGCCCATAGATGCTACGGCCCGTAGAAGGCCCATTGTTTCTATGGCCCTTAGAAGGCCCATTGTTTCTACAGCCCGTAGGAGGCCCATGGTAACTACAGTAAATATGTAGCCCATGGTTATTGTGGCCTAGTTTTAAAAAATAGGTTATTGCGGCCACTAGCAAACCGCGGAAAAAGAACTACGCTGACTACAAGCAAAGAAATAAACAAGACAATAAGGAAATAAATAAGCAAGCAACTTACGCTAGGCTATCACGGCTATTACACATATTACATCCAGTGGGCATCAAAGTTTGCCACCAGTGCAAATATAGGGAACAAAGCAGCATATCATATACACTAGTTGTCAAAGTTGGCGACCAGTGCAAATAAATGCCGCAACAAAACAAGTCCAGAAATGAAACCACTTCAGAAGAGCTCAAGAAACAATATCCTGGGTACCCATAATGCTGGCAAGATGCTTAGCAAGCTTATTAACTTTCTCTTGTTTGGCACTTAAATCCTCCAGCACTTGCTGTTGCACCAGAAAGTATGCATCTGAATTCTGCAGGGACTTCCTCAGTCCTTCGGCTTCCTGTCGCATAACATCTGATCGATGTCTTTCAACTTGAAGTTGAGACCCAAGAAGCCGAACTAATTCAGGCAGCGAGTTCGAAGAGCTGGTGCCAGCAGTAGTAGCCAGTAACTCGAACACTACATCAAGACCGGACTTTGGGGTTGTCTTAGTGTCTTCAATATAGTTTTTATCAGCTTTCTTGGAGACCAACAGGGATGTCTCACTATCTTGAACCTTATCTGCATTACTTCCTTTACCATTGCATAACGGGGTACTCTTCTCCAATATTTTATCCGCATTCTAAAAGAGAAACAAACAAACAGATCACAAGTTTACCATGTTGTATATGAAACTCATTTTGGTAAACCAGTTCATTAGTAAGGTGGACATGATAACAACATGAAACAAACATATATCTATGTAGTATGGTCATTGTATGGTCTATATCATTCTCGTTTTTGTTGCCAAATCAAAATAGAGACAGTTCGAATCATATCTATTTAAGACAAAGCAGCATAGACAAAATATAAGTGTGGGAAACTACACAGCAATAACAACACTTGTAATGTGCATGGCATGAGAACATAACTATTTATTCAATTAAAACTGAAATCAACATAGAGCAGGTTACAATAGCAAACACGTTAAAGAAACAGGTTTAAAACATACCTGCTGCGCCATTGGAGTTTCAATTGCATCCTTCAAATTTGAAATTAGTTGGTATGAGTAAATACAGTGATGCAAGAGCAAAGTAGTATGAACCATAGCTACAGAACCTGACCTGAGAACAATTCTTCTTCTGCTTTAAGCGTTGACTTGGGTTTTGGAGTGGCGGTCCTCGTACTTTGGGCACTGCAGTTGCCTTACTAACTGCTCGTGTTTGGGTGCTCTGTGGTGGAGACGATGCTGTGTCAACTGGAACTGGGTTACTATCTGCTGGGGTTGGGGTTAGAAGGGGTGTAGCTGGTTCTCTGTCCAACTGGGTAGGGGTACAATCTGCGTGAGTCTGGGTTATGTGTGGTGGGGCTGGTTCTTGGGCAAGTACAACCATGGTTCTATCTGCATCGACAGGTAGCACGATCTTTTCTGAAGACCATGTTTTTACTCCCACAGATACTGCCATCACCCCCTCCAATTGATGGCTGATAAACAAGAAAAGTAATTGAATGTACAGACATTGTAAGATAGACAGGTGCAATGGATACTAGGGAAGAAAACAGGGCATGAAATAATTCACATTTATGTTGTCTAACCAAACAAAATAGCAGGACATAATTTCACATATATGATGGCTAATTAAACAGGATAGCATGACACAATTTCACATGTATGATGGCTAACTAAACATGATAGAATGACATACTTCAAAATATGATGACTATGTAAACATGATGACATGATATAACTATACGATGTGTCTATTAAAGTGGTTGGCATGCCATAAATCACAAACATGTCGTCGATGGAAACATGATGGCATGATATAATTCACGGATAGAATGACATAATTCAAAATATGATGACTATGTAAATAGATGAGATGATATAACTATATTATGTCTTTAGAAAATGGGTTGCCATGCCATAATTCTGATACATGCTGTCTATGTAAACATCATGGCATGATATAATTCAAATATATGATTTATATACTATGCAAGTGAGCAAAGGGCAATCGCATATATGATGTGTCAACTAAGGAGATGGCATTCAATGTTGTGTATATGATGTAAAAACTAAGCATTGCAATACAACATATGCATGATAT
>JAAAWM010011567.1:0-86953 GCA_036873465.1 Thinopyrum obtusiflorum
TTTTTGAAACTTGGAGTTTTTGAATCTTTTCATTTGGACTTAAACACTTGGCCATCCTTGGCTTTCACCCAAGTGCTTCACTTCTCTACTAAACCATCATTTCACTTCAGATCCACCTCAAAATAATCTTTGGAATATTTTTCTTAAATGAAAAATATTCATTTTCTCTCAGAAAGGGGGGGGGGGGGGGGGGGGGGGGGGGGGGCTAAAACCCCTAAGCCTAATCTGTTTGCTCCAAAGCAACCCTAATTTTTATGGCTCAGAAAATTCTAAGAAAATTCACAAATATTCTAGGGACCATAGGGCACCTCCCTGAGCAAAAATATTTCATCACTTTTTGGAATATTTTTGCTACAGAAAATCTTTTCTGTTCTGGACAGAAATGGTGGTTTCTACAGCAACTACCATTTTACTTACTCCTTTTGACCTGAACTTTCTTGTGCTTATTTACCTTGGTAACTCTAAGCTAGCCTCCAAAGCACAGCTCCAAACTCCTAGCCATTTGACCACAGTAACATCACAAAGTTACTGACCAGAAACTTACCTGGTTTGTAAAATCTTCTCTACTGCACCTAGATCCAAACCAAACCATGGTAAACTTCAAAACCACCACGAACAACATGCCAAACATGATTTTTGGACGAAGGTTGGCCTGAGGAGAGAGTTGGCGCGGTGACCACGCGTGTCCATGATGCCAGGCATGCATGTCGACGCGCTCTGGGTGCCGCCGAACGCTCTGTTCGCACGTGCTTGCTTGGGGGGGGGGGGGGGGGGGGGGGGGGGGGGGGGGGGGGGGGGGGGGGGGGGGGGGGGGGGGGGGGGGGGGGGGGGGGGGGGGGGGGGGGGGGGGGGGGGGGGGGGGGGGGGGGGGGGGGGGGGGGGGGGGGGGGGGGGGGGGGGGGGGGGGGGGGGGGGGGGGGGGGGGGGGGGGGGGGGGGGGGGGGGGGGGGGGGGGGGGGGGGGGGGGGGGGGGGGGGGGGGGGGGGGGGGGGGGGGGGGGGGGGGGGGGGGGGGGGGGGGGGGGGGGGGGGGGGGGGGGGGGGGGGGGGGGGGGGGGGGGGGGGGGGGGGGGGGGGGGGGGGGGGGGGGGGGGGGGGGGGGGGGGGGGGGGGGGGGGGGGGGGGGGGGGGGGGGGGGGGGGGGGGGGGGGGGGGGGGGGGGGGGGGGGGGGGGGGGGGGGGGGGGGGGGGGGGGGGGGGGGGGGGGGGGGGGGGGGGGGGGGGGGGGGGGGGGGGGGGGGGGGGGGGGGGGGGGGGGGGGGGGGGGGGGGGGGGGGGGGGGGGGGGGGGGGGGGGGGGGGGGGGGGGGGGGGGGGGGGGGGGGGGGGGGGGGGGGGGGGGGGGGGGGGGGGGGGGGGGGGGGGGGGGGGGGGGGGGGGGGGGGGGGGGGGGGGGGGGGGGGGGGGGGGGGGGGGGGGGGGGGGGGGGGGGGGGGGGGGGGGGGGGGGGGGGGGGGGGGGGGGGGGGGGGGGGGGGGGGGGGGGGGGGGGGGGGGGGGGGGGGGGGGGGGGGGGGGGGGGGGGGGGGGGGGGGGGGGGGGGGGGGGGGGGGGGGGGGGGGGGGGGGGGGGGGGGGGGGGGGGGGGGGGGGGGGGGGGGGGGGGGGGGGGGGGGGGGGGGGGGGGGGGGGGGGGGGGGGGGGGGGGGGGGGGGGGGGGGGGGGGGGGGGGGGGGGGGGGGGGGGGGGGGGGGGGGGGGGGGGGGGGGGGGGGGGGGGGGGGGGGGGGGGGGGGGGGGGGGGGGGGGGGGGGGGGGGGGGGGGGGGGGGGGGGGGGGGGGGGGGGGGGGGGGGGGGGGGGGGGGGGGGGGGGGGGGGGGGGGGGGGGGGGGGGGGGGGGGGGGGGGGGGGGGGGGGGGGGGGGGGGGGGGGGGGGGGGGGGGGGGGGGGGGGGGGGGGGGGGGGGGGGGGGGGGGGGGGGGGGGGGGGGGGGGGGGGGGGGGGGGGGGGGGGGGGGGGGGGGGGGGGGGGGGGGGGGGGGGGGGGGGGGGGGGGGGGGGGGGGGGGGGGGGGGGGGGGGGGGGGGGGGGGGGGGGGGGGGGGGGGGGGGGGGGGGGGGGGGGGGGGGGGGGGGGGGGGGGGGGGGGGGGGGGGGGGGGGGGGGGGGGGGGGGGGGGGGGGGGGGGGGGGGGGGGGGGGGGGGGGGGGGGGGGGGGGGGGGGGGGGGGGGGGGGGGGGGGGGGGGGGGGGGGGGGGGGGGGGGGGGGGGGGGGGGGGGGGGGGGGGGGGGGGGGGGGGGGGGGGGGGGGGGGGGGGGGGGGGGGGGGGGGGGGGGGGGGGGGGGGGGGGGGGGGGGGGGGGGGGGGGGGGGGGGGGGGGGGGGGGGGGGGGGGGGGGGGGGGGGGGGGGGGGGGGGGGGGGGGGGGGGGGGGGGGGGGGGGGGGGGGGGGGGGGGGGGGGGGGGGGGGGGGGGGGGGGGGGGGGGGGGGGGGGGGGGGGGGGGGGGGGGGGGGGGGGGGGGGGGGGGGGGGGGGGGGGGGGGGGGGGGGGGGGGGGGGGGGGGGGGGGGGGGGGGGGGGGGGGGGGGGGGGGGGGGGGGGGGGGGGGGGGGGGGGGGGGGGGGGGGGGGGGGGGGGGGGGGGGGGGGGGGGGGGGGGGGGGGGGGGGGGGGGGGGGGGGGGGGGGGGGGGGGGGGGGGGGGGGGGGGGGGGGGCCGCCAAATCGAACTTTTTCAGTGCAACCCCATTTGCCTTTGTGGGAAGGCCTTAATGCGAGCTATTGTTGTGACCTCTCGTCGGTGCCTCCAACTAGGGAAGGTTATGGGCGTGCTTACCCTGATCAGGTAGGCAGACATAACCTTGTGTGCTCGTTGATGAGATTATGGTACCGAGTCCCCAAGTGGGAGTGTACCCGAGTGGGAGTGTTTTGACCACGACGGTGGTCGGGGTGTCTTTGGTAGACACGGGGCCACCCAGGACCTGCCCATTGGGGATTTGGGTTGGAGTGGCCGGGAGAGCGTCATGGCAGTAGATCGGTTTTGTCGGAATGCCATTGGTCCACCCGAATGGGATGCCGAGGCCATGGGTTCCATGGTGTGTGTACAGCGTGCTACCTCTGCAGAGTATATTAATCTATCGATAGTCGTGTCCTCGGTCATGGGCATGGGTTCGTATTAGGTCCCACCGTTCGATCAACACTCACATGACGGAATGACTTATAGGTGATTCATATGTTGATATGTTGAGCAGTACAGATTGGCAGGATGTTGATGATGATGTTGCAGACCAAGTTTTGGTCGTGGTTGTGATCGCCAGAAAGATCACAGTTTGAGACCAAGTGTTGGTCATGGTAGTGATCGCCGGAAAGATCACCGTATGGTTTTGATCATGAGTTGATCGGGATGGTATATTGCTTGGCCGGTTAGCCAAGAGAGATATGGTTATGGAGATTTGAGATGGTGATTTATCAGCATTGTATTAGTTCATCTCATGCTTAGTAGTTGCTTCATCATGGTAGTTGTTAATTAATTAACCTGTTAATGCTATGTTATTGTCTTGCCTTGATGTTTATGGTTGTTGTGAGCTTGCAAGTACATTCAATGTACTGACCTGGCGTGTCATGCCAGATTGTAGGTGATGCCGTGATTGCTTGATTGCTTGTCATGGTTTCCGTTCATGCGAGCTAGATCGTGTCCCAGCCAGAGTCCCTCCGAAATGGAGTTCACCACCTTCGTCGTTGTTCCGCTGCTAGAAGTTTTCCGCTGCTACGAGTTGTTCCTCTGCTAGCATAGAGCAAGTGTAGTATCACAGGCATAGTGTCGCCATGCTGATGTGATCATTGTAACATCAGACTCATGTAATTATTATTTTTGTAATAAGAGCTGATTTGTTCTATGTCAAGCAGTGTCGTATTCCAGAGACTTCTCCTCGATCTCTGGGATGGAAGGGGGGGGGGGGGGGGGGGGGGGGGGGGGGGGGGGGGGGGGGGGGGGGGGGGGGGGGGGGGGGGGGGGGGGGGGGGGGGGGGGGGGGGGGGGGGGGGGGGGGGGGGGGGGGGGGGGGGGGGGGGGGGGGGGGGGGGGGGGGGGGGGGGGGGGGGGGGGGGGGGGGGGGGGGGGGGGGGGGGGGGGGGGGGGGGGGGGGGGGGGGGGGGGGGGGGGGGGGGGGGGGGGGGGGGGGGGGGGGGGGGGGGGGGGGGGGGGGGGGGGGGGGGGGGGGGGGGGGGGGGGGGGGGGGGGGGGGGGGGGGGGGGGGGGGGGGGGGGGGGGGGGGGGGGGGGGGGGGGGGGGGGGGGGGGGGGGGGGGGGGGGGGGGGGGGGGGGGGGGGGGGGGGGGGGGGGGGGGGGGGGGGGGGGGGGGGGGGGGGGGGGGGGGGGGGGGGGGGGGGGGGGGGGGGGGGGGGGGGGGGGGGGGGGGGGGGGGGGGGGGGGGGGGGGGGGGGGGGGGGGGGGGGGGGGGGGGGGGGGGGGGGGGGGGGGGGGGGGGGGGGGGGGGGGGGGGGGGGGGGGGGGGGGGGGGGGGGGGGGGGGGGGGGGGGGGGGGGGGGGGGGGGGGGGGGGGGGGGGGGGGGGGGGGGGGGGGGGGGGGGGGGGGGGGGGGGGGGGGGGGGGGGGGGGGGGGGGGGGGGGGGGGGGGGGGGGGGGGGGGGGGGGGGGGGGGGGGGGGGGGGGGGGGGGGGGGGGGGGGGGGGGGGGGGGGGGGGGGGGGGGGGGGGGGGGGGGGGGGGGGGGGGGGGGGGGGGGGGGGGGGGGGGGGGGGGGGGGGGGGGGGGGGGGGGGGGGGGGGGGGGGGGGGGGGGGGGGGGGGGGGGGGGGGGGGGGGGGGGGGGGGGGGGGGGGGGGGGGGGGGGGGGGGGGGGGGGGGGGGGGGGGGGGGGGGGGGGGGGGGGGGGGGGGGGGGGGGGGGGGGGGGGGGGGGGGGGGGGGGGGGGGGGGGGGGGGGGGGGGGGGGGGGGGGGGGGGGGGGGGGGGGGGGGGGGGGGGGGGGGGGGGGGGGGGGGGGGGGGGGGGGGGGGGGGGGGGGGGGGGGGGGGGGGGGGGGGGGGGGGGGGGGGGGGGGGGGGGGGGGGGGGGGGGGGGGGGGGGGGGGGGGGGGGGGGGGGGGGGGGGGGGGGGGGGGGGGGGGGGGGGGGGGGGGGGGGGGGGGGGGGGGGGGGGGGGGGGGGGGGGGGGGGGGGGGGGGGGGGGGGGGGGGGGGGGGGGGGGGGGGGGGGGGGGGGGGGGGGGGGGGGGGGGGGGGGGGGGGGGGGGGGGGGGGGGGGGGGGGGGGGGGGGGGGGGGGGGGGGGGGGGGGGGGGGGGGGGGGGGGGGGGGGGGGGGGGGGGGGGGGGGGGGGGGGGGGGGGGGGGGGGGGGGGGGGGGGGGGGGGGGGGGGGGGGGGGGGGGGGGGGGGGGGGGGGGGGGGGGGGGGGGGGGGGGGGGGGGGGGGGGGGGGGGGGGGGGGGGGGGGGGGGGGGGGGGGGGGGGGGGGGGGGGGGGGGGGGGGGGGGGGGGGGGGGGGGGGGGGGGGGGGGGGGGGGGGGGGGGGGGGGGGGGGGGGGGGGGGGGGGGGGGGGGGGGGGGGGGGGGGGGGGGGGGGGGGGGGGGGGGGGGGGGGGGGGGGGGGGGGGGGGGGGGGGGGGGGGGGGGGGGGGGGGGGGGGGGGGGGGGGGGGGGGGGGGGGGGGGGGGGGGGGGGGGGGGGGGGGGGGGGGGGGGGGGGGGGGGGGGGGGGGGGGGGGGGGGGGGGGGGGGGGGGGGGGGGGGGGGGGGGGGGGGGGGGGGGGGGGGGGGGGGGGGGGGGGGGGGGGGGGGGGGGGGGGGGGGGGGGGGGGGGGGGGGGGGGGGGGGGGGGGGGGGGGGGGGGGGGGGGGGGGGGGGGGGGGGGGGGGGGGGGGGGGGGGGGGGGGGGGGGGGGGGGGGGGGGGGGGGGGGGGGGGGGGGGGGGGGGGGGGGGGGGGGGGGGGGGGGGGGGGGGGGGGGGGGGGGGGGGGGGGGGGGGGGGGGGGGGGGGGGGGGCAAGATTATGTGTGCTTACCGGGCCAGGGCAAACACGACATAATCTTCCCTAGATGGAGGCACCGACCAGAGGCCGTGTCAATGGACCGAATCAAGGCCTTCCCACAAGGCAAATGTGGTTGCACTGGAAAGAAACTCGATTCAGCGGCACCATGACCCAGTCAACGGTATATTCAAGTTGAGTTATATTCAGGATTAACTTTTAACTAAAAATGACCGGTGTCATAGCATGCCATGAAATGCAAAACAACACATGCATCACATATTGATAAAAATGACCGACGTCATCCATATGCACACCAAGCATAAACGTCAACAACTCATATTACTCTACTTGCTCAAAATGACTCACAACTTAACCAAAATATTTTGCAACAAGTTTTATTAATTTCCTACGCAAGAAAGTAACTCCGATAAATTTTTCATATGCTTGACCAAAAGATATCATTATCAACAACTCTTAATTTCTTTATCACTAAGTTGGGTTCAAACATTCTGTAAGACAAGTAATATGATTAAACAAGTATTTAACAGAATATTTTCTAACAAATTTTTATCAATTTAAGAATGCAAACACAAAGCTTTAAAGGGGGGGGGGGGGGGGGGGGGGGGGGGGGGGGGGGGGGGGGGGGGGGGGGGGGGGGGGGGGGGGGGGGGGGGGGGGGGGGGGGGGGGGGGGGGGGGGGGGGGGGGGGGGGGGGGGGGGGGGGGGGGGGGGGGGGGGGGGGGGGGGGGGGGGGGGGGGGGGGGGGGGGGGGGGGGGGGGGGGGGGGGGGGGGGGGGGGGGGGGGGGGGGGGGGGGGGGGGGGGGGGGGGGGGGGGGGGGGGGGGGGGGGGGGGGGGGGGGGGGGGGGGGGGGGGGGGGGGGGGGGGGGGGGGGGGGGGGGGGGGGGGGGGGGGGGGGGGGGGGGGGGGGGGGGGGGGGGGGGGGGGGGGGGGGGGGGGGGGGGGGGGGGGGGGGGGGGGGGGGGGGGGGGGGGGGGGGGGGGGGGGGGGGGGGGGGGGGGGGGGGGGGGGGGGGGGGGGGGGGGGGGGGGGGGGGGGGGGGGGGGGGGGGGGGGGGGGGGGGGGGGGGGGGGGGGGGGGGGGGGGGGGGGGGGGGGGGGGGGGGGGGGGGGGGGGGGGGGGGGGGGGGGGGGGGGGGGGGGGGGGGGGGGGGGGGGGGGGGGGGGGGGGGGGGGGGGGGGGGGGGGGGGGGGGGGGGGGGGGGGGGGGGGGGGGGGGGGGGGGGGGGGGGGGGGGGGGGGGGGGGGGGGGGGGGGGGGGGGGGGGGGGGGGGGGGGGGGGGGGGGGGGGGGGGGGGGGGGGGGGGGGGGGGGGGGGGGGGGGGGGGGGGGGGGGGGGGGGGGGGGGGGGGGGGGGGGGGGGGGGGGGGGGGGGGGGGGGGGGGGGGGGGGGGGGGGGGGGGGGGGGGGGGGGGGGGGGGGGGGGGGGGGGGGGGGGGGGGGGGGGGGGGGGGGGGGGGGGGGGGGGGAAAAATTGCACACTAAGCTATGAACTTTGCATTGTGCCTCCATCTAGGGAATGTTATGTCGTGCTTGCCCTATCCCGGTAAGCAGACATAATCTCGTCTGCTCGTTGATGAGATTATGGTACCGAGTCCCTGAGTGGGAGTGTATTGACCACAACGGTGGTCGGGGTGTCTTTGGTAGACACGGGGCCACCCAGGACCAGCCCGTTGGGGATTTGGGTCGGAGTGGCCGGGAGAGTGTTGTGGCAATGGAGGGGTTTGGACGGAATGCTGTTGGTCCACCCGAATGGGAGTGTGAGGCCATGGGTTCTGTGGTGTGGGTACAATGTGCTACCTCTGCAGAGTGTGTAATCTATCGATAGCTGAGTCCACGGTTATGGACATATCGTAGTAGGTCCCACCATGAGTCAACGTTTAATAAAAATTGCACACTAAGCTATGAACTTTGCATTGTGCCTCCATCTAGGGAATGTTATGTCGTGCTTGCCCTATCCCGGTAAGCAGACAGGGGGGGGGGGGGGGGGGGGGGGGGGGGGGGGGGGGGGGGGGGGGGGGGGGGGGGGGGGGGGGGGGGGGGGGGGGGGGGGGGGGGGGGGGGGGGGGGGGGGGGGGGGGGGGGGGGGGGGGGGGGGGGGGGGGGGGGGGGGGGGGGGGGGGGGGGGGGGGGGGGGGGGGGGGGGGGGGGGGGGGGGGGGGGGGGGGGGGGGGGGGGGGGGGGGGGGGGGGGGGGGGGGGGGGGGGGGGGGGGGGGGGGGGGGGGGGGGGGGGGGGGGGGGGGGGGGGGGGGGGGGGGGGGGGGGGGGGGGGGGGGGGGGGGGGGGGGGGGGGGGGGGGGGGGGGGGGGGGGGGGGGGGGGGGGGGGGGGGGGGGGGGGGGGGGGGGGGGGGGGGGGGGGGGGGGGGGGGGGGGGGGGGGGGGGGGGGGGGGGGGGGGGGGGGGGGGGGGGGGGGGGGGGGGGGGGGGGGGGGGGGGGGGGGGGGGGGGGGGGGGGGGGGGGGGGGGGGGGGGGGGGGGGGGGGGGGGGGGGGGGGGGGGGGGGGGGGGGGGGGGGGGGGGGGGGGGGGGGGGGGGGGGGGGGGGGGGGGGGGGGGGGGGGGGGGGGGGGGGGGGGGGGGGGGGGGGGGGGGGGGGGGGGGGGGGGGGGGGGGGGGGGGGGGGGGGGGGGGGGGGGGGGGGGGGGGGGGGGGGGGGGGGGGGGGGGGGGGGGGGGGGGGGGGGGGGGGGGGGGGGGGGGGGGGGGGGGGGGGGGGGGGGGGGGGGGGGGGGGGGGGGGGGGGGGGGGGGGGGGGGGGGGGGGGGGGGGGGGGGGGGGGGGGGGGGGGGGGGGGGGGGGGGGGGGGGGGGGGGGGGGGGGGGGGGGGGGGGGGGGGGGGGGGGGGGGGGGGGGGGGGGGGGGGGGGGGGGGGGGGGGGGGGGGGGGGGGGGGGGGGGGGGGGGGGGGGGGGGGGGGGGGGGGGGGGGGGGGGGGGGGGGGGGGGGGGGGGGGGGGGGGGGGGGGGGGGGGGGGGGGGGGGGGGGGGGGGGGGGGGGGGGGGGGGGGGGGGGGGGGGGGGGGGGGGGGGGGGGGGGGGGGGGGGGCAGAATAGACAGAATATAAGTGTGGGAAACTGTGGCATCCCGGCTCAGAGCGACCGGTTTACCCTGCATTGCCATCCCAGAGATCATGTCTTCTGGCAACACACAACATATTGGTACAGAAAACAACCGCTTTATTGATGCTAGCGGAACAAAGTTCATATTACAACAGTGGTCGAGGGCAAGCGGCACACTCGGTGCAGCGGAACAATATGTACATTATTTAGTGAACATAGAGGGGCCTCGACTCGAACAACTACGTGGCAGCGGAATAACGTCGTAGCAGAAGCTCCATATCACAGGGACACTGATGTGGACACGATGTAGACTCGAACAGCGCTCCTTTCCAATGAGACTTTCCTAAAATCTGGCATGACACGCCAGGTCAGTACATTGAATGTACTTGCAAGCTCACAACAAGCATAAACATAATGACAAACAATATCATGATATTTAACCAATTATTAATAATGCAACATTATATGTCAACATGCTGTGATCAAGCCCGAACGTCCCTCAGGACAGCTTACCAACTGTGATCATCTCTGGACCACAAACACACCACCATAGTGGTCTTTCTCAAGAACAACTCGTGATCCTTACGGCGATCACAACCACGACCATCATTTGGTCCCAAATACCTCGATGGCCTTTCTGCCATCCATTGACAATGCAAAGTTCATAGCTTAGTGTGCAATTTTTATTAAACGTTGACTCATGGTGGGACCTAGTACGAGGTGTCCGTGACCGTGGACTCGGCTATCGATAGATTATACACTCTATAGAGGTAGCACACTGTACCCACACCACGGAACCCATGGCCTCGCATTCCCATTCGGGTGGACCAACGGCATTCCGACAAAACCCCTCCATTGCCACAGCACTCTCCCGGCCACTCCGACCCAAATCCCCAACGGGCTGGTCCTGGGTGGCCCCGTGTCTACCAAAGACACCCCGACCACCGTCGTAGTCAAAACACTCCCACTCGGGGACTCGGTACCATAATCTCATCAACGAGCACACAAGATTATGTGTGCTTACCGGGCCAGGGCAAACACGACATAATCTTCCCTAGCACCGACCAAAGGCCGTGTCAATGGACCGAATCAAGGCCTTCCCACAAGGCAAATGTGGTTGCACTGGAAAGAAACTCGATTCAGCGGCACCATGACCCATTCTTAAATTAATCCTCCAGCGCTTGCTGTTGCACCAGAAAGTATGCATCTGAATTCTGCAGGGACTTCCTCAGTCCTTCAGCTTCCTGTCGCAGCACATCTGATCGATGTCTTTCAACTTGAACCTGAGACTCAAGAAGATGAACCGATTCAGGCAGCGAGTTCGAAGAGCTTGTGCCAGCAGTAGTGGCCAGTAACTCGAACACTACATCAAGACATGACTTTTTGGTTCTCTCACTATTGTCAAGATAGTTTTTATCAGCTTTCTTGGAGACCAACAGGGATGTCTCACTATCTTGAACCTTATCTGCATTACTTCCTTCACCATTGCATAACAGGGTACTGTTCTCCAATATTTTGTCCGCATTCTAAAAGAGAAACAGGGGGGGGGGGGGGGGGGGGGGGGGGGGGGGGGGGGGGGGGGGGGGGGGGGGGGGGGGGGGGGGGGGGGGGGGGGGGGGGGGGGGGGGGGGGGGGGGGGGGGGGGGGGGGGGGGGGGGGGGGGGGGGGGGGGGGGGGGGGGGGGGGGGGGGGGGGGGGGGGGGGGGGGGGGGGGGGGGGGGGGGGGGGGGGGGGGGGGGGGGGGGGGGGGGGGGGGGGGGGGGGGGGGGGGGGGGGGGGGGGGGGGGGGGGGGGGGGGGGGGGGGGCCTTAGTGCAGATGAGGTTCACAAGCCTCCTGGTGATCCTCAAGACAAGCCTCACCTTCTGAAAATAATTTTAAACACAAAAAGAGAATATCAAGAACACTTCTGAAATTCACCAGAAATTCTAAACAGCTCAGAAAAATCTCATCTTTGGTGAGCTGTTAGATTTCCTTTCAAAGAACACAATGCAAAAAGAATCATCTCATTTGGACTTATGGTTAAAAAGTTAAAATTGTTTGAAGCTCTCTGGAATATAAATGAATTTGAATAAAAAGAAACAGCTGGGGGGGGGGGGGGGGGGGGGGGGGGGGGCTTCGCGCGTGTACTGAGTGGCTGACTAGCGGGCCCCGCTAGTCAGGTGGGGGAAGAGGGAGAGAGAAACAGAGAGGGCCGCGGCTTCGCCGGAGCTCTCGCCGGCGACGAGGGCTCCTTGGCCCAAACGAGAGGGAGGGGGGGGGGGGGGGGGGGGTGGCGCACCTGCCCGTACCCGTAGCGTGGCTAGGGGTGGTCGGACGGCGTCGGAAACTAGCTCGCAAGCGGAGGCAGAACGTGGAGGTCGCCGGAGTTGAGGGGGGGGGGGGGGGGGGGGGGGGGGGGGGGGGGGGGGGGGGGGGGGGGGGGGGGGGGGGGGGGGGGGGGGGGGGGGGGGGGGGGGGGGGGGGGGGGGGGGGGGGGGGGGGGGGGGGGGGGGGGGGGGGGGGGGGGGGGGGGGGGGGGGGGGGGGGGGGGGGGGGGGGGGGGGGGGGGGGGGGGGGGGGGGGGGGGGGGGGGGGGGGGGGGGGGGGGGGGGGGGGGGGGGGGGGGGGGGGGGGGGGGGGGGGGGGGGGGGGGGGGGGGGGGGGGGGGGGGGGGGGGGGGGGGGGGGGGGGGGGGGGGGGGGGGGGGGGGGGGGGGGGGGGGGGGGGGGGGGGGGGGGGGGGGGGGGGGGGGGGGGGGGGGGGGGGGGGGGGGGGGGGGGGGGGGGGG
The DNA here is from genome assembly GCA_036873465.1 of Thinopyrum obtusiflorum. Classification (NCBI taxonomy): domain Eukaryota; kingdom Viridiplantae; phylum Streptophyta; class Magnoliopsida; order Poales; family Poaceae; genus Thinopyrum; species Thinopyrum obtusiflorum. Next base: position 11,763 of record JAAAWM010011567.1, read on the forward strand.
GGGGGGGGGGGGGGGGGGGGGGGGGGGGGGGGGGGGGGGGGGGGGGGGGGGGGGGGGGGGGGGGGGGGGGGGGGGGGGGGGGGGGGGGGGGGGGGGGGGGGGGGGGGGGGGGGGGGGGGGGGGGGGGGGGGGGGGGGGGGGGGGGGGGGGGGGGGGGGGGGGGGGGGGGGGGGGGGGGGGGGGGGGGGGGGGGGGGGGGGGGGGGGGGGGGGGGGGGGGGGGGGGGGGGGGGGGGGGGGGGGGGGGGGGGGGGGGGGGGGGGGGGGGGGGGGGGGGGGGGGGGGGGGGGGGGGGGGGGGGGCAGCCTTCGTCCAAAAATCATGTCTGGCATGTTGTTCGTGGTAGTTTTGAAGTTTACCACGGTTTGGTTTGGATCCAGGTGCAGTAGAGAAGATTTTACAAGCCAGGTAAGTTTCTGGTCAGTAACTTTGTGATGTTACTGTGGTCAAATGGCTGGGAGTTTGGGGCTGTGCTTTGGAGGCTAGTTATAAGTTACTAAGGTAAAGATGCACAAGAAAGTTCAGGTCAAATGGAGCAAGTAAAATGGTAGTTGCTGTAGAAACCACCATTTCTGTCCAGAACAGAAAAGATTTTCTGTAGCAAAAATATTCCAAAAAGTGATGAAATATTTTTGCTCAGGGAGGTGCCCTAGGGTCCCTAGAATATTTGTGAATTATCTTAGAATTTTCTGAGCCATAAAAATTAGGGTTGCCTTGAAGCAAACAGATCTGGCTTAGGGTTTTTGAGAGAAAATGAATATTTTTCATTTAAGAAAAATATTCCAAAGGTTATTTTGTGGTGGATCAGAAGTGAAGTGATGGTTTGGGAGAGAAGTGAACACTTGGGTGAAAGCCAAGGATGCCCAAGTGTTTAAGTCCAAATGAAAAGATTCAGAAACTCCAAGTTTCAAAAACTTTCAAATGAAATTTCAAGCAAATAAGAAAGGGCAAAAACCAGGCTGTCACAAACCTCCCCCACTTAGAATGAATCTCGTCCTCGAGATTCGGTTGCTTGGGAAAACCACTCTGGATACTGACTCTTAAGGAACTCTTCCTGCTCCCAAGTTGCTTCTGACTCGGTGTGATGCTCCGACTGAACTTTGAAAAAATTTCTGACTTTGCTGCGAGTGACCCTTTCCACTTGATCCAAAATTTTGGACGGTCTTTCTTCATAAGTTAAATCCTTTGCCAATTCTATCTCAGCCATTGCAGTCCTTTTCTCAGGCGGGGATATGCATCGTCTCAATTGCGAAACATGGAACACATTGTGTATTTCTGACAACTCCGGGGGTAGTTCCAGTTGGTATGCAACCGTACCTACTCGAGACATAATTGAGAATGGACCAATGAATCTGGGTGCCAGCTTTCCACGAGTCTGAAATCGCTTAACTCCTTTCATAGGAGTGACTCGGAGGTACACATGTTCTCCGGGTTCAAAACTGACCTGCCGGTGCTTTGCATCATAATAACTCTTCTGACGGGATTGGGGGGGGGGGGGGGGGGGGGGGGGGGGGGGGGGGGGGGGGGGGGGGGGGGGGGGGGGGGGGGGGGGGGGGGGGGGGGGGGGGGGGGGGGGGGGGGGGGGGGGGGGGGGGGGGGGGGGGGGGGGGGGGGGGGGGGGGGGGGGGGGGGGGGGGGGGGGGGGGGGGGGGGGGGGGGGGTTGTTATACGAGAACTCGGCGTATGGCAAGCAATCTTCCCAGTTCGCCCCGTTGGCTAGCACACAGGCTCGCAACATATCTTCGAGTATTTGATTTACTCGCTCTGTCTGACCGTCCGTCTGGGGGTGATAAGCAGTACTATATTTTAGTGCTGTCCCCAAGGCTTGATGGAGGCGGGACCAGAAAGCGGAGGTAAACAAAGAACCTCGGTCGGAAGTGATAGTCCGGGGTACCCCATGCAGACTGACGATTCTGGATACATACAGTTGCGCCAGTTCATTTGCTCTGTATCTGGTGCTGACCGGGATGAAATGAGCAACCTTGGTTAGGGTGTCCACTATAACCCAGATTGCGTCTTTGCCTCGCTGAGTCCTAGGCAATCCGGTGATGAAGTCCATGCAAACATCATCCCATTTCCATTGTGAAACTGGCAGTGGTTGGAGAAGTCCGGCTGGCTTCTGATGCTCTGCTTTCACCTTGTTGCATATGTCGCAACAGGCTACAAAATAGGCAATGTCTTTCTTCATCCCATTCCACCAGAATATTTGTTTAAGGTCTTCATACATTTTCGTACTTCCCGGATGAATGGAATACGAGGATTCGTGTGCTTCTGACAAGATTTTCCTCTTCAAGTCCGGTTGATTTGGTACACAAATTCGTCCACGGAATCGGAGGGTACCGAAGTTGTCCTTGAAGAAATCTGGGGGCTGCCTTGCATGTTTTTGTAGCTTGGCGTCATCTGGCTGGGCCTTGCGGATTTCCATCTCAAGTGTGGGGGTAACTTCCAAAATATTAGTGAGGCCAGCATCCACGATGACCAAGTTGAGCAGAGAGATCTCCTCCTGAAGTTCGGTAGGCAATGATTTTAACATGACATTTAAGCTGACGGGCTTTCGACTGAGCGCATCGGCAACGACGTTGGCCTTGCCTGGATGGTAATTTATTCCAAGGTCATAATCCTTGACCAACTCTAACCATCTTCGCTGACGGAGATTTAAATCTGGCTGAGTGAAGATGTACTTGAGGCTTTTGTGGTCGGTAAAAATTTGGCACCTTTTTCCAATGAGATAGTGTCTCCAAATTTTTAATGCATGAACCACTGCAGCCAATTCCAAATCATGAGTAGGATAATTTCCCTCATGTGGTCGTAGTTGTCGTGATGCATAGGCTACTACCTTGCCGTCTTGCATCAATACACAACCAATACCTTGTCTGGAGGCATCGCAGTACACGTCGAAGCTGCGATAAATGTCTGGAAGAGTCAATACGGGTGCGGTTGTCAGACGCGTCTTTAGCTCATAAAAACTCTTCTCACAGTCCTTGGTCCACTCAAACTTTGTATCCTTTTTGAGCAGTTCCGTCATAGGTTTAGCAATTTTGGAAAACCCTTCAATGAAACGACGATAGTATCCAGCTAATCCAAGGAAACTCCGGATCTGTGTTACAGTCGTGGGCGGTACCCAATCGAGCACATCCTTTACTTTGCTCGGGTCCACGGCTATGCCTTCGGCGGATAGTACATGCCCGAGAAACCCAACTTGCTTGAGCCAAAATTCGCACTTACTGAACTTGGCGTATAGCTGATGGTTGCGGAGCCGTTGTAGCACTGCCCGGAGGTGATCCTTATGCTCTTCTTCACTCTTGGAGTAAATGAGGATGTCGTCGATAAAGACTACCACAAATTTGTCGAGGAAGTCCATGAACACCTTGTTCATCATATGCATGAAGAAGGCAGGGGCATTGGTGAGACCAAAGGACATCACAGTATATTCGTAAAGACCGTATCGTGTAGTGAATGCGGTCTTAGGAATATCTTCCCTTTTAATCTTGAGCTGATGATACCCGGTCCGTAAATCGATTTTTGAGAATACTTTAGCCCCACTGAGCTGATCGAACAGATCATCAATCCTTGGCAGTGGGTATTTATTTTTGATGGTGACCTCATTCAGCTGGCGATAATCTATGCACATACGGAGACTGCCATCCTTTTTACCCACGAAGATTGCAGGTGACCCCCACGGTGAAGAGCTGGGACGAATATAACCTTTCCGGAGTAATTCGTCAAGCTGTTTCTTTAGTTCCACTAATTCTGATGAGGGCATCCGGTAATACTTCTTGTATAATGGTGCGGTTCCGGGCACAAGATCTATGGCAAATTCCAGTTCCCGATCTGGTGGCATGCCTGGCAGTTCTTCTGGAAACACATCAGGGTACTCACTGACCACAGGAATAAATTCCAATTCGACCACAGCAGTGCACACTAGTTCTGGCTTGGGTATATGCTTGCGAGCATAGAATTTGGTGAGCTGCCCATTCAGACTGGTTAAATTGACTTCTCGGGTTGCGCAGTTTATACAAACTTGATATTTGGTCAGCCAATTCATTCCCAATATAATATCCAACTGTTCAGACTCAATGATTATCAGAGATGTTGGAAAGTGGACCCCGTTGATATTGATCTCCAGATCACGGCAGACTAGATTGCTCTTGATTATAGATCCCGGGGTTTGTACCAGCATATTTTTGCCCAAAATTGTGCAAGGAAAATTGTTTTGGGCGGCAAAACTCCGAGAAATAAAAGAATGGGAAGCCCCAGAGTCAAATAAAATTACTGCAGGTATGTCATTAACAGAAAACATACCAATGACGACTTCTGGCTTCTCTTGGGATTCATCGGCGGAGATATGATTCACGTGCCCAGTGAAGTTTTGCTGGGTTGGCCCTGACTCCATAAAGTTGACTTGTGGCCTGCTCAGCGCATTCACCTTGTGGTTCTTGGGGCACTGTTTGGCATAATGTCCGGGCTGCCCGCAAGTGAAACAAGAATTATTGCGCTGCCGCTCCTCATGCATTGGATTGGCCACAACATTCTTGACTTGAGTGGTGGTCTTGTTAACATTCTGCTGCCAATTTGGCCGGTATTCCACCTGAGTCTGCTGCCAGGTACGAGCCTTTTGCATAGGTTGCCCATCCTTCTTTGGCTCAAACTTGCGCTTGTTGTCGTTAACAGGCCTATTATCTGATATAAGCTTGTGTTCCCGTTCAGCAATGAATGCCTTGTCTACCAGAGTTTGGGGGGGGGGGGGGGGGGGGGGGGGGGGGGGGGGGGGGGGGGGGGGGGGGGGGGGGGGGGGGGGGGGGGGGGGGGGGGGGGGGGGGGGGGGGGGGGGGGGGGGGGGGGGGGGGGGGGGGGGGGGGGGGGGGGGGGGGGGGGGGGGGGGGGGGGGGGGGGGGGGGGGGGGGGGGGGGGGGGGGGGGGGGGGGGGGGGGGGGGGGGGGGGGGGGGGGGGGGGGGGGGGGGGGGGGGGGGGGGGGGGGGGGGGGGGGGGGGGGGGGGGGGGGGGGGGGGGGGGGGGGGGGGGGGGGGGGGGGGGGGGGGGGGGGGGGGGGGGGGGGGGGGGGGGGGGGGGGGGGGGGGGGGGGGGGGGGGGGGGGGGGGGGGGGGGGGGGGGGGGGGGGGGGGGGGGGGGGGGGGGGGGGGGGGGGGGGGGGGGGGGGGGGGGGGGGGGGGGGGGGGGGGGGGGGGGGGGGGGGGGGGGGGGGGGGGGGGGGGGGGGGGGGGGGGGGGGGGGGGGGGGGGGGGGGGGGGGGGGGGGGGGGGGGGGGGGGGGGGGGGGGGGGGGGGGGGGGGGGGGGGGGGGGGGGGGGGGGGGGGGGGGGGGGGGGGGGGGGGGGGGGGGGGGGGGGGGGGGGGGGGGGGGGGGGGGGGGGGGGGGGGGGGGGGGGGGGGGGGGGGGGGGGGGGGGGGGGGGGGGGGGGGGGGGGGGGGGGGGGGGGGGGGGGGGGGGGGGGGGGGGGGGGGGGGGGGGGGGGGGGGGGGGGGGGGGGGGGGGGGGGGGGGGGGGGGGGGGGGGGGGGGGGGGGGGGGGGGGGGGGGGGGGGGGGGGGGGGGGGGGGGGGGGGGGGGGGGGGGGGGGGGGGGGGGGGGGGGGGGGGGGGGGGGGGGGGGGGGGGGGGGGGGGGGGGGGGGGGGGGGGGGGGGGGGGGGGGGGGGGGGGGGGGGGGGGGGGGGGGGGGGGGGGGGGGGGGGGGGGGGGGGGGGGGGGGGGGGGGGGGGGGGGGGGGGGGGGGGGGGGGGGGGGGGGGGGGGGGGGGGGGGGGGGGGGGGGGGGGGGGGGGGGGGGGGGGGGGGGGGGGGGGGGGGGGGGGGGGGGGGGGGGGGGGGGGGGGGGGGGGGGGGGGGGGGGGGGGGGGGGGGGGGGGGGGGGGGGGGGGGGGGGGGGGGGGGGGGGGGGGGGGGGGGGGGGGGGGGGGGGGGGGGGGGGGGGGGGGGGGGGGGGGGGGGGGGGGGGGGGGGGGGGGGGGGGGGGGGGGGGGGGGGGGGGGGGGGGGGGGGGGGGGGGGGGGGGGGGGGGGGGGGGGGGGGGGGGGGGGGGGGGGGGGGGGGGGGGGGGGGGGGGGGGGGGGGGGGGGGGGGGGGGGGGGGGGGGGGGGGGGGGGGGGGGGGGGGGGGGGGGGGGGGGGGGGGGGGGGGGGGGGGGGGGGGGGGGGGGGGGGGGGGGGGGGGGGGGGGGGGGGGGGGGGGGGGGGGGGGGGGGGGGGGGGGGGGGGGGGGGGGGGGGGGGGGGGGGGGGGGGGGGGGGGGGGGGGGGGGGGGGGGGGGGGGGGGGGGGGGGGGGGGGGGGGGGGGGGGGGGGGGGGGGGGGGGGGGGGGGGGGGGGGGGGGGGGGGGGGGGGGGGGGGGGGGGGGGGGGGGGGGGGGGGGGGGGGGGGGGGGGGGGGGGGGGGGGGGGGGGGGGGGGGGGGGGGGGGGGGGGGGGGGGGGGGGGGGGGGGGGGGGGGGGGGGGGGGGGGGGGGGGGGGGGGGGGGGGGGGGGGGGGGGGGGGGGGGGGGGGGGGGGGGGGGGGGGGGGGGGGGGGGGGGGGGGGGGGGGGGGGGGGGGGGGGGGGGGGGGGGGGGGGGGGGGGGGGGGGGGGGGGGGGGGGGGGGGGGGGGGGGGGGGGGGGGGGGGGGGGGGGGGGGGGGGGGGGGGGGGGGGGGGGGGGGGGGGGGGGGGGGGGGGGGGGGGGGGGGGGGGGGGGGGGGGGGGGGGGGGGGGGGGGGGGGGGGGGGGGGGGGGGGGGGGGGGGGGGGGGGGGGGGGGGGGGGGGGGGGGGGGGGGGGGGGGGGGGGGGGGGGGGGGGGGGGGGGGGGGGGGGGGGGGGGGGGGGGGGGGGGGGGGGGGGGGGGGGGGGGGGGGGGGGGGGGGGGGGGGGGGGGGGGGGGGGGGGGGGGGGGGGGGGGGGGGGGGGGGGGGGGGGGGGGGGGGGGGGGGGGGGGGGGGGGGGGGGGGGGGGGGGGGGGGGGGGGGGGGGGGGGGGGGGGGGGGGGGGGGGGGGGGGGGGGGGGTTTGGAGACACTACCTCATTGGAAAAAGGTGCCAAAATTTTACCGACCACAAAAGCCTCAAGTACATTTTCACTCAGCCAGATTTAAATCTCCGTCAGCGAAGATGGTTAGAGTTGGTCAAGGATTATGACCTTGGAATAAATTACCATCCAGGCAAGCCAACATCGTTGCTGATGCGCTCAGTCGAAAGCCCGTCAGCTTAAATGTCATGTTAAAATCATTGCCCACCCAACTCCAAGAGGAGATCGCTCAGCTCAACTTGGTCATCATAGAGGCTGACCTCGCTAATATTTTGGAAGTTACCCCCACACTTGAGATGGAGATCTGTAAGGCACAGCCAGCTGACACCAACCTACAAAGACGTGCCAAGGGCCAGATGGCAAAGCAGGCCTCTAACTTCTCCAAGGACAAATTCGGTACCCTCCGATTCCGTGGACGCATTTGTGTGCCAAATCAACCGAACTTGAAGAAGAAAATCCTGTCAGAAGCCCACGAATCCGCATATTCCATTCACCCGGGAGGTACGAAAATGTATGAGGACCTTAGACAAATATTCTGGTGGGATGGAATGAAGAAAGACATTGCCTATTTTGTAGCCTATTGCAACATATGCAACAAGGTGAAAGCAGATCATCAGAAGCCAGTCGGACTTCTCCAACCGCTGCCAGTTTCACAGTGGAAATGGGATGATGTTTGCATGGATTTCATCACAGGATTGCCTAGGACTCAGCGAGGCAAGGATGCAATCTGGGTTATAATAGACACTCTGACCAAGGTTGCTCATTTCATTCTGATCAGCACCAGATACATAGCAAATGAACTTGCACAACTGTATGTATCCAGGATCGTCAGTCTTCATGGAGTACCCCGAACTATCACTTCCGACCGAGGTTCTTTGTTTACCTCCGCTTTTTGGTCCCGTCTCCATCAAGCCTTGGGGACAACACTGAAATGTAGTACTTCCTATCACCCTCAGACAGATGGACAGACAGAGCGGGTAAACCAAATACTCGAAGATATGTTGCGAGCATGTGTGCTAGCCAAAGGTGCTAAATGGGAAGACTGCTTGCCGTATGCCGAGTTCCCTTATAACAACAGTTTCCAGACTAGTCTAAAGATGTCACCATACGAAGCTCTGTATGGCCGTAAGTGCCCCACTCCTCTAAATTGGTCTCAGACAGGAGATAGCCGTATCTTCGGAACGGATCTCATGATGGAAGCTGAGAAACAAGTTAGGGAAATCCAAGACAGACTGCAATTGGCCAAATCTCGACAGAAGAGTTATTATGATGCCAAACATCGGCAAGTTAGTTTTGAATCCAGAGAACATGCATACCTCCGAGTCACTCCTATGAAAGGAGTAAAGAGATTTCAGACTCGTGGAAAGCTGGCACCCAGATTCATTGGTCCATTCCCGATTATGTCTCGAGTGGGAACTGTTGCATATCAACTGGAACTACCCCCGGAATTGGCAGACATACACAACGTGTTCCATGTTTCGCAATTGAGATGATGCATATCCCCGCCTGAGAAAATAACTAAAACGGCTGAGATAGAATTGGCAAAAGATTTAACTTATGAATAAAGACCATTCAAAATTTTGGATTAGATGGAAAGGGTCACTCGCAGTAAAGTGAGAAAATTTTACAAGGTTCAGTGGGAGCATCACACAGAGTCAGAAGCAACTTGGGAGCAGGAAGAATTCCTTAGGAAGCAGTATCCAGAGTGGTTTTCCCAAGCAACCGAATCTCGAGGACGAGATTCATTCTATGTGGGGGAGGTTTATGACAGCCTGGGTTTTGCCCTTTCTTATTTGCTTGATTTTTCATTTGAATTTTTTTGAACTTGGAGTTTCTGAATCTTCAAATGAACTAAAACACTTGGGCATCCTTGGCTGTCACCCAAGTGCTTCACTTCCCTCCTAAATCTCATTTCACTTCTGACCCACCCAAAAATAATCTTTGGAATATTTTCTTAAATTAAAAATATTCATTTTCTTTCCAAAAACCCTAAGCCAGATCTGTTTGCTTCAAAGCAACCCCAATTTTTATGGCTCAGAAAAATCTAAGATAATTCACAAATATTCTGTGAACCCTAGTGCACCTTCCTAAGCAAAAATATTTCATCACTTTTTGGAATATTTTTGCTACAAAAAATCTTTTCTATTCTGGACAAAAATGGTGGTTTCTACAACAACTACCATTTTACTTGCTCCATTTGACCTGAACTTTCTTGTGCATCTTTACCTTAGTAACTTATCACTAGCCTCCAAAGCACAGCTTCTAACTCCAAGCCATTTGACCACAGTAACATCACCAACTTACTAACCAGAAACTTACTTGGTGTGTGAAAACTTCACTACTGCACCTGGATCCAAACCAAATTGTGGTAACATTCAAAACTACCATGAACAACATGCCAGACATTGAGTTTTTTCTTAGATCGACCTGATGTCATAGTTCACACGGTGACCATGTTCGTCCAGGCGTGCTGGCATGCAGCTGACGCGCTCTGCGACGTGCCTGAGCCTCTGTTGCTCGCGTGCTCGCTTCCCCGCCCGCCCAACCATGCCAACCCTCGCCACCATCATCGTCTCAACGTTCTTAACTCCTCCATGGCACTCGCCGACGCCGGAGCTCGCCGCAGTGAGCACGGGCAAGGTCCGGCCAGCCCAACAGCGCGGAGTGCACTGTGCTCGTTGCCATCCTCTTGATCCTGTGCTCGTCTCCGCCCGCCCACAGTGGCCGCATGACCTCCGTCGCCTTCTCCCTCTCACACTAACGCCGCTCGTCGCCGGGCGCCGTGGACATGTGTCCACCGGCGGAGCCCGGAGTACCCTCGCCACTCGTCTATAAATAGAGCCCTCCCCAGCCTCCTCAAGCACCATCCAGCACTCACACACACCCCACGATCGAGTAGGAAGCCGGAGCCTGGCCGGGCAGGCCTCGGGCCGCTGTCCCCAAGCTCAAGCTCGTCGACGATCCCCTCTGGTCGCCGTAGTAGCTCCAGCCCCTCCCTGGCCTGGACGACCCCTCCAAGGCCTCCGCCTCTCTTCGGTGAGGCCGTCTCGCCGGCTTGGAGCCCCTAGAGTGGCCTCTGCTCACCGTCTTCCTCAACTCCGGTGACCACCACGTTCTACCTCCGCTTGCAAGGTTAATTCCGACGCCGTCCGACCGCCCCTAGCTACGCTATGGGTACGGGCAGGTGCGCCTCAACCCCCTCTTGCCATCCCTCCCTCTCGTTTGGGCCAAGGAGCCCTCGTCTCCGGAAAGAGCTCCGACGAAGCTGTGGCCCCCTCTGTTTCCTTCTTCCTCTTCCCCCACCTGACTAGCGTGGCCCTCTAGTCAGCCACTCAGTACGCGCGCGAAGCGGTACGAGTGGTGGCGCCCCTGGGCTTTACGCCTTCGACATCATGGGCAGCTCACCAAATTCTATGCTCGCAAGAATATACCCAAGCCAGAATTAGTGTGCAATGTTGTGGTTGAATTGGAATTTATTCCTGTGGTCAGTGAGTACCCTGATGTGTTTCCAGAAGAACTGCCAGGCATGCCACCAGATCAGGAACTGGAGTTTGCCATAGATCTTGTGCCCGGAACCGCACCGTTATACAAGAAGTATTACCGGATGCCCTCATCAGAATTAATGGAGCTAAAGAAACAGCTTGACGAATTACTCCAGAAAGGTTATATTCGTCCCAGCTCTTCACCATGGGGATCACCTACAATTTTCGTGGGCAAAAAGGATGGTAGTCTCCGTATGTGCATAGATCACCGCCAGCCAAGGATTGATGATCTGTTTGATCAGCTTAGTTGGCTAAGGTATTCTCTAAAATCGATTTACAGACCGGATATCATCAGCTCAAGATTAAAAAGGAAGATATTCCTAAGACCGCATTCACTACTTGGTACGGTCTTTACGAATATACCGTGATGTCCTTTGGTCTCACCAACGCCCCTGCTTTCTTCATGCATATGATGAACAAAGTATTTATGGACTTCCTCGACAAATTCGTGGTAGTCTTCATCGATGACATCCTCATTTACTCCAAGGGTGAAGAAGAACACAAGGATCACCTCCGAGCAGTACTACAACGGCTCCGCGACCATCAGCTATACGCCAAGTTCAGTAAGTGCGAATTTTGGCTCAAACAAGTTGGGTTTCTCGGACATGTACTATCCGCCGAAGGCATAGCCGTGGACCCGAGCAAAGTAAAGGATGTGCTCGATTGGGTACCACCCACGACCGTGACACAGATCCGGAGTTTCCTCGGATTAGCTGGATACTATCGTCATTTTATTGAAGGGTTTTCCAAAATTGCTAAACCCATGACGGAGCTGCTAAAATAGGATACAAAGTTTAAGTGGACAAAGGATTGTGAGAAGAGTTTTAATGAGCTGAAGATACGACTGACAACCGCACCTGTATTGACTCTTCCAGACATTTATCGCAGCTTTGATGTGTACTGTGATGCCTCCAGACAAGGTATTGGTTGCATGTTGATGCAAGACAGCAAGGTAGTAGCATATGCATCACGACAGCTACGACCTCATGAGGGAAATTATCCTACTCATAATTTGGAATTGGCTGCAGTGGTTATGCATTAAAAATGGGGGGGGGGGGGGGGGGGGGGGGGGGGGGGGGGGGGGGGGGGGGGGGGGGGGGGGGGGGGGGGGGGGGGGGGGGGGGGGGGGGGGGGGGGGGGGGGGGGGGGGGGGGGGGGGGGGGGGGGGGGGGGGGGGGGGGGGGGGGGGGGGGGGGGGGGGGGGGGGGGGGGGGGGGGGGGGGGGGGGGGGGGGGGGGGGGGGGGGGGGGGGGGGGGGGGGGGGGGGGGGGGGGGGGGGGGGGGGGGGGGGGGGGGGGGGGGGGGGGGGGGGGGGGGGGGGGGGGGGGGGGGGGGGGGGGGGGGGGGGGGGGGGGGGGGGGGGGGGGGGGGGGGGGGGGGGGGGGGGGGGGGGGGGGGGGGGGGGGGGGGGGGGGGGGGGGGGGGGGGGGGGGGGGGGGGGGGGGGGGGGGGGGGGGGGGGGGGGGGGGGGGGGGGGGGGGGGGGGGGGGGGGGGGGGGGGGGGGGGGGGGGGGGGGGGGGGGGGGGGGGGGGGGGGGGGGGGGGGGGGGGGGGGGGGGGGGGGGGGGGGGGGGGGGGGGGGGGGGGGGGGGGGGGGGGGGGGGGGGGGGGGGGGGGGGGGGGGGGGGGGGGGGGGGGGGGGGGGGGGGGGGGGGGGGGGGGGGGGGGGGGGGGGGGGGGGGGGGGGGGGGGGGGGGGGGGGGGGGGGGGGGGGGGGGGGGGGGGGGGGGGGGGGGGGGGGGGGGGGGGGGGGGGGGGGGGGGGGGGGGGGGGGGGGGGGGGGGGGGGGGGGGGGGGGGGGGGGGGGGGGGGGGGGGGGGGGGGGGGGGGGGGGGGGGGGGGGGGGGGGGGGGGGGGGGGGGGGGGGGGGGGGGGGGGGGGGGGGGGGGGGGGGGGGGGGGGGGGGGGGGGGGGGGGGGGGGGGGGGGGGGGGGGGGGGGGGGGGGGGGGGGGGGGGGGGGGGGGGGGGGGGGGGGGGGGGGGGGGGGGGGGGGGGGGGGGGGGGGGGGGGGGGGGGGGGGGGGGGGGGGGGGGGGGGGGGGGGGGGGGGGGGGGGGGGGGGGGGGGGGGGGGGGGGGGGGGGGGGGGGGGGGGGGGGGGGGGGGGGGGGGGGGGGGGGGGGGGGGGGGGGGGGGGGGGGGGGGGGGGGGGGGGGGGGGGGGGGGGGGGGGGGGGGGGGGGGGGGGGGGGGGGGGGGGGGGGGGGGGGGGGGGGGGGGGGGGGGGGGGGGGGGGGGGGGGGGGGGGGGGGGGGGGGGGGGGGGGGGGGGGGGGGGGGGGGGGGGGGGGGGGGGGGGGGGGGGGGGGGGGGGGGGGGGGGGGGGGGGGGGGGGGGGGGGGGGGGGGGGGGGGGGGGGGGGGGGGGGGGGGGGGGGGGGGGGGGGGGGGGGGGGGGGGGGGGGGGGGGGGGGGGGGGGGGGGGGGGGGGGGGGGGGGGGGGGGGGGGGGGGGGGGGGGGGGGGGGGGGGGGGGGGGGGGGGGGGGGGGGGGGGGGGGGGGGGGGGGGGGGGGGGGGGGGGGGGGGGGGGGGGGGGGGGGGGGGGGGGGGGGGGGGGGGGGGGGGGGGGGGGGGGGGGGGGGGGGGGGGGGGGGGGGGGGGGGGGGGGGGGGGGGGGGGGGGGGGGGGGGGGGGGGGGGGGGGGGGGGGGGGGGGGGGGGGGGGGGGGGGGGGGGGGGGGGGGGGGGGGGGGGGGGGGGGGGGGGGGGGGGGGGGGGGGGGGGGGGGGGGGGGGGGGGGGGGGGGGGGGGGGGGGGGGGGGGGGGGGGGGGGGGGGGGGGGGGGGGGGGGGGGGGGGGGGGGGGGGGGGGGGGGGGGGGGGGGGGGGGGGGGGGGGGGGGGGGGGGGGGGGGGGGGGGGGGGGGGGGGGGGGGGGGGGGGGGGGGGGGGGGGGGGGGGGGGGGGGGGGGGGGGGGGGGGGGGGGGGGGGGGGGGGGGGGGGGGGGGGGGGGGGGGGGGGGGGGGGGGGGGGGGGGGGGGGGGGGGGGGGGGGGGGGGGGGGGGGGGGGGGGGGGGGGGGGGGGGGGGGGGGGGGGGGGGGGGGGGGGGGGGGGGGGGGGGGGGGGGGGGGGGGGGGGGGGGGGGGGGGGGGGGGGGGGGGGGGGGGGGGGGGGGGGGGGGGGGGGGGGGGGGGGGGGGGGGGGGGGGGGGGGGGGGGGGGGGGGGGGGGGGGGGGGGGGGGGGGGGGGGGGGGGGGGGGGGGGGGGGGGGGGGGGGGGGGGGGGGGGGGGGGGGGGGGGGGGGGGGGGGGGACGCTCCCGGTACACACGGTAGACTGGTTCATCTCCGTGAGGGTACAACCGACGCCACACGTTGTGGAGAAGGTGTGGTGACGTGTACGGCATCAGCTGCAACTGGCACGGATATGGCACACGAGCCATCTACACTCACAACCATTAGCAGCTTAGCATAACAAAAATAATCAAATGACTAGAATGTAACAACCAACTATAATTGCTACCGGCACTCAAATTTACTCGCGCCTAGCGTCCAGTTAACATGTCGTAGTCTAGCATGGCCTGCAGTCAGCGCGGCTCTGATACCAATCGTTGTGGCACCCCGGCTCAGAGCGATCGGTTTACCCTGCATTGCCAGCCCAGAGACCATGTCTTCTGGCAACACACAACATATTGGTACAGAAAACAACCGCTTTATTGATGCTAGCGGAACAGAGTTCATATTACAACAACGGTCGAGGCCAAGCGGCACACTCGGTGCGGCTGATCAATATGTACATTATTTAGTGAACATGAAGGGGCCTCGACCCGAACAACTACGTGGCAGCGGAATAACGTCGTAGTGGAAGCTCCAGCTCACAGGGACACCGACGTGGACACGATCTAGACATGAACGGCGCTCCTTTCCAACGAGACTTTCCTGAAATCTGGCATGACACGCCAGGTCAGTACATTGAATGTACTTGCAAGCCCACAACAAGCATAATCATAATGACAAACAATATCATGATATTTAGCCAATTATTAATGATGCAACACTATATGTCAACATGTTGTGATCATGCTCGAACGTCCCTCAGGACAACTTACCAACCGTGATCATCTTCAGATCACAACCACCACCAACATGGTAAAACACACCACCAACGTGGTAAAACACACCACCAACATGGTAAAACACACCACCAACGTGGTGTAACACACCTCCAACATGGTAGGGGGGGGGGGGGGGGGGGGGGGGGGGGGGGGGGGGGGGGGGGGGGGGGGGGGGGGGGGGGGGGGGGGGGGGGGGGGGGGGGGGGGGGGGGGGGGGGGGGGGGGGGGGGGGGGGGGGGGGGGGGGGGGGGGGGGGGGGGGGGGGGGGGGGGGGGGGGGGGGGGGGGGGGGGGGGGGGGGGGGGGGGGGGGGGGGGGGGGGGGGGGGGGGGGGGGGGGGGGGGGGGGGGGGGGGGGGGGGGGGGGGGGGGGGGGGGGGGGGGGGGGGGGGGGGGGGGGGGGGGGGGGGGGGGGGGGGGGGGGGGGGGGGGGGGGGGGGGGGGGGGGGGGGGGGGGGGGGGGGGGGGGGGGGGGGGGGGGGGGGGGGGGGGGGGGGGGGGGGGGGGGGGGGGGGGGGGGGGGGGGGGGGGGGGGGGGGGGGGGGGGGGGGGGGGGGGGGGGGGGGGGGGGGGGGGGGGGGGGGGGGGGGGGGGGGGGGGGGGGGGGGGGGGGGGGGGGGGGGGGGGGGGGGGGGGGGGGGGGGGGGGGGGGGGGGGGGGGGGGGGGGGGGGGGGGGGGGGGGGGGGGGGGGGGGGGGGGGGGGGGGGGGGGGGGGGGGGGGGGGGGGGGGGGGGGGGGGGGGGGGGGGGGGGGGGGGGGGGGGGGGGGGGGGGGGGGGGGGGGGGGGGGGGGGGGGGGGGGGGGGGGGGGGGGGGGGGGGGGGGGGGGGGGGGGGGGGGGGGGGGGGGGGGGGGGGGGGGGGGGGGGGGGGGGGGGGGGGGGGGGGGGGGGGGGGGGGGGGGGGGGGGGGGGGGGGGGGGGGGGGGGGGGGGGGGGGGGGGGGGGGGGGGGGGGGGGGGGGGGGGGGGGGGGGGGGGGGGGGGGGGGGGGGGGGGGGGGGGGGGGGGGGGGGGGGGGGGGGGGGGGGGGGGGGGGGGGGGGGGGGGGGGGGGGCAAATAACTACTTATATTCAAAACCATATTACTCTTACATAACAAAAATTAATTCTAGTTTCTTTACCAACTTAGTTAGCTTCAAACTTTCTGTGAATTAAGCCTATTAACTTAAACAAGCAACTAACAGAATATAAATAACATAATATTGATTTAAATGCATGGATTAAATCATTCATTCAAGTAAGAAAATCACAAATATTGAAATGGCACCATGAAAATGTTGCTGTGGCTTGCCTTAGTGCAGATGAGGTTCACAAGCCTCCTGGTGATCCTCAAGACAAGCTTCTCTTTCTGAAAATATTTATAAACACAAAAAGAAAACATCAAGAACCCTTCTGAAATTCACCAGAAAATCTAGACAGCAGGGGAAAATCCCATTTTTGGTGAGCTGCTAGATTTCTTTACAAAGAACACAATGCAAAAATAATCAATTCATTTGGACTTATGGTTAAAGAGTTTTGGCTGTTTGAAGCTCTCTGGAAAAAATAAATTTTGGATTTAAATAAAAACAGACTGGGGGGTGACGTCGAAGGCGTAAAGCCTCGGGGCGCCACCACTCGTACCGCTTCATGCGCGTACTGAGTGGTTGACTAGCGGGCCCCGCTAGTCAGGTGAGGGGGAGAGGGAGAAGGAAACAGAGGACGGCGCGGCTTCGCCGGAGCACACGCCGGCGACGAGGGCTTCTTGGCCAAAACGAGAGGGAGGGATCGAGAGAGGAGATGGAGGCGCACCTGCCCGTACCCGTAGAGTAGCTAGGGGTGGTCGGACGGCGTCAGAATCGGCCTCTCTAGCGGAGGCAGAGAGCGGAGGTCGCCGGAGACGAAGACGACGGCGAACAGAAGCGACTCCAGGGGCTCCAACCAGGCGGAACGGCACCACCGAAGAGTGGCAGAGGCCCTGGAAGGGTTGCCTAGGCCTGGGAGGGGCTGGAACCGCAGAGACGACCTGAGGGGATCGCCGGCGAGCTCGAGCTCGGGGACGGCGGCCCGCGGCCTGCCCGGCCGGGCTACGGCTATCTACGAGATCGTGGAGTGTGTGGGAGTGGTGGATGGTGCTCGAGGAGGCTGGGGAGGGCTCTATTTATAGCCGAGCATTGAGGAGGGGATCGAGCTCCGCCGGTGGACACCTGGACACGGCGCCCGGCGACGAACGGCGTCAGTGAGAGGGGGAGAAGGCGACGCAGCTCACGCGGGAACTGTGGGTGAGCGGGGACGAGCACAGGAGCGAGGGGAAGGCGATGAGCACAGTGCGCCGCGCACTGTTGCGTTGGCCGAACCGTGCCCGTGCTCGCTGCGGCGAGCTCCGGCATCGGCGAGCGCCAGGAGGGAGTTAAGAGGTTCGGGACGACGATTGTGGCACGTTTTGGCAAGGCTAGGCAGTCGGGGAAGCGAGCACGCGAGCAACAGAAGCTCGGGCGCGACGCAGAGCGCGTCGACATGCAGGTTGGCATCGTGCACACGCGTGGTCACCGCGGGAACTCTGCCCTCAGGCCGACCTAAGTCCAAAGTTCATGTCTGGCTTGTTGTTCGTGGTAGTTTTGAAGGTTACCACCCTTTGGTTTGGACTCAGACGCAGTAGAATAGATTTCACACGCCTGGTAAGTTTCTGGACAGTAACTTTGAGAGCTTACAGTGGTCAAACTACTGGGAGTTGGGAGCTGGGCTTTGGAGGTTAGCAATCATCTACTAAGGTGATGATGCACAAGAAAAATCAGCCACAATGGATCAAGTAAAATGGTAGTTGCTGTAGAAACTACCATTTCTGTCCAGAACAGAAAATATTTTCTGTAGCAAAAATATTCCAAAAAGTGATGAAATATTTTTGCTCAGGAAGGTGTCCTAGGGTTCAAAGAATATTTGTGAATTTTCTCAGATTTTTGAGGGCAAGAAAAATTGGGGTTGCTTTGGAGCACATTGAGCTAGCTAGGGTTTAAGAGAGGGAAATGAATATTTTTCATTTAAGAAAAATATTCAAAATATTATTTTGAGTTGAACCAGAGAGGAAATGATGGTTAGAAAGGGAAATGAGGCACTTGGGTGAAAGTCAAGGGGTACCCAAGTGTTTAAGTCCATATGAAAAGATTCAAAACCCCAAATTTCAAAATCAAACCAATAGAAAAATCAGACAAAGAGAAGAGGGCAAAAACCAGGCTGTCACAGAACCGTTCTTACCTACGCATCAAAAACACAATGATTTTTCGTCAAGTGTGCTGTTTTAACCTTCAACAAGGACCGGGTGTAGTCACACTCGATTCAACTAAAGTTGGAGAAACAGACACCCACTAGCCACCTATGTGTGAAGCACGGCGGTAGAACCAGTCTCATGAATGCGGTCATGTAATGTCGGTCTAGGCCGCTTCATCCAACAATACCGCCGAATCAAAGTATGACATGCTGGTAAGCAGTATGACTATTATCGCCCACAACTCTTTGTGTTCTACTCGTGCATATAACATCTACGCATAGACCTGGCTCGGATGCCACTGTTGGGGAACGTAGTATTTCAAAAAAAATCCTACGATCACGCAAGATCTATCTAGGAGAAGCATAGCAACGAGCGGGGAGAGTGTGTCCATGTACCCTCGTAGACCGAAAGCGGAAGCGTTAAGTAACGCGGTTGATGTAGTCGAACGTCTTCGCGATCCAACCGATCAAGTACCGAACACACGGCACCTCCGCAATCTGCACACGTTCAGCTCGATGACGTCCCTCAAACTCTAGATCCAGCTGAGGCCAAGGGAGAGTTTCGTCAGCACGACAGCGTGGTGACGATGATGATGAAGTTATCGGCGCAGGGCTTCGCCTAACCACTACGATGATATGACCGAGGTGTAAAACTGTGGAGGGGGGCACCGCACACGGCTAAAGATCAACTTGTGTGTCTATGGGGTGCCCCCCTCCCCCGTATATAAAGGAGGGGAGGAGGAGGAGGGCCGGCCACAAGGGGCGCGCCCAAGGGGGGGATTCCTACTCCTAGTAGGAGTAGGTTTCCCCCTTTCCTAGTGGGGGGGGGGGGGGGGGGGGGGGGGGGGGGGGGGGGGGGGGGGGGGGGGGGGGGGGGGGGGGGGGGGGGGGGGGGGGGGGGGGGGGGGGGGGGGGGGGGGGGGGGGGGGGGGGGGGGGGGGGGGGGGGGGGGGGGGGGTTCCGGTAACCCCCGACACTCCGAAACTTATCCGAAACGACCTGAACCATTCCGGTGTCCGAATGTAGCCTTCCAATATATGAATCTTTATGTCTCGACCATTTCGAGACTCCTCGTCATGTCTGTGATCTCATCCGGGACTCCTAACAACCTTCGTACATCAAATCACATAAACTCATAATACCAATCGTCATCGAACGTTAAGCGTGCGGACCCTACGGGTTCGAGAACTATGTAGACATGACCGAGACACATCTCCGGTCAATAACCAATAGCGGAACCTGGATGCTCATATTGGTTCCTACATATTCTACGAAGATCTTTATCGGTCAAACCGCATAACAACATACGTTGTTCCCTTTGTCATCGGTATGTTACTTGCCCGAGATTCGATCGTCGGTATCACCATACCTAGTTCAATCTCGTTACTGGCAAGTCTCTTTACTCATTCCGTAATGCATCATCCCGCAACTAACTCATTAGTCACATTGCTTGCAAGGCTTATTGTGATGTGCATTACCAAGAGGGCCCAGAGATACCTCTCCGACAATCGGAGTGACAAATCCTAATCTCGATCTATGCCAACTGAACAAACACCATCAGAGACACCTGTAGAGCATCTTTATAATCACCCAGTTATGTTGTGACGTTTGATAGCACACTAAGTGTTCCTCCGGTATTCGGGAGTTGCATAATCTCATAGTCAGAGGAACATGTATAAGTCATGATGAAAGCAATAGCAACAAACTAGACGATCATAGTGCTAAGCTAACGGATGGGTCTTGTCCATCACATCATTCTCTAATGATGTGATCCCGTTCATCAAATGACAACACATGTCTATGGCTAGGAAACATAACCATCTTTGATAAACAAGCTAGTCAAGTAGAGGCATACTAGGGACACTCCGTTTGTCTATGTATTCACACGTACTAAGTTTCCGGTTAATACAATTCTAGCATGAATAATAAACATTTATCGTGATATAAGAAAATGTAAATAACAACTTTATTATTGCCTCTAGGGCACATTTCCTTCAATAATAGCAACAATAATAGCGGCAGTGGGCAGATGAACGAATAAGCTGGTGTTAATGCGCCTGCGAGAAGGCGGGGAAGGCCTAGCGGCGGGGGTTGTCTGGGTCGGTGCCGACGTAAGGGTTAGTGGTGGCGGGTAGACGGCCGTGGCGACATAAAGGTTAGCCGCATCGGCTGGCCGGGAGAATGCTGGGCATGGCGGAGGACGAATTAGCAGCGGCAGCTGGCAGGGTGAGCATCGGGCATGGCGGCTGGCTGAAGAGCTGGCCAGGGGAGGGTGCGTCGTTGCGCCAAAAGGGGTAGTGCCATAACGACAATGGCTGGCTGGGAAACTGGTCAAGTCACATACCAGCGATAAGAGACACACACAATAGGAGGAGATTCCCATGGACACATGCTACTTCTTTCTTTACCATGGGCTTCCAGTTTCAACTTCCTCCCCACCACAGCCCACGACTGGCTCAGACAGCCCATCTCCAAAAAACAGGAAAGCAACTTCATGCAGAATCCGACGTAGCGAACACATGTGAACGGTGGGAGATTAAAAGGGTGACGTGGAAGCATGAGAAGCCAGGAAAATAAGGTAGTGGGGGTGTTCCTATTTAGATATGGAAGATTTCTTCATCTTCTTGAGTTGGACTCTGACTTTCTTTCCTCTTCAACGCTTGTTCTCTTTCATACCACTCAGGTCCTTTGGGGTCTTGTGTCATTTTACCACTTCGAGTACCAATCCATTTAGAAGAAATAAGGCTATCTTTATCAAGTTGGGCAAGAATTAAAAATTGAGTTTCATGTATTTGTGAGCATTGAGTTTCTATCATGCGAGAATGTTTATCAATATTTTTCACGACATGACTTAAATTGTCCACCTCTTGAGAGAGATAAGATATAACCTTTTCATTATAAATCCTCCTGGTGAAGCTTAAATTTATTCATTGTCCCCTGAGCTCATCTTCCTGCTGACAGATGCTAAGTAGATCCACTTTTTCATGATCAATGTAGTAGATTTTTCCTGTATGCCTAACAGGTTCCTCAAAATTCCATTACTCTTTAGCAATCACAATTCTTTCGATGAGTATTTTTCCTTCTTTAAGAGTTAATGCCATGAACCATCCACCTGCATTCAAATCAAGAGTAGATTTGGATTCATCGTTAATTCCATGATAAAACATATGAAGTATAACATATTCAGCAAAACTGTAGTTAGGGCAAAGATTTCATAAATTTTGAATATCTCTCCCAAGCAACGTACAAACTCTCTCCCAGTTCTTGAACAATTGAAGTAAGATTTCTTTGGAGCTTCGTAATCTTAAAGCCAAGGAGGAATTTAGCCATAAATCTCTTTGCACACATTTTCCAATTGGTTATGTTGTCATATGACAACTGGTTATTCCATTCTTCTGCCTTATCTTTCAGAGAAAACTTGAAGTCTCACTAAAACAAATTTCTGAGACACATCTTTGATATTAAAAGTCCCAGATGAAGTATAAAAAACATAAGATGTGCTTGAAGCTCTTCCTCTTCAGTTCTACAAAGACATGTTTCTTGACTTCATGAATTAGATCGCAGTCAATTGAATACTCACTGACATAATTGGTAGGTAGACTATTAGAGATCTTGAGTCCAAGAATGAAGCACAATACTCTCTTACAGATTTCTCTGCTGTCTAAGTAATCGACATTCCTGCAAATAAGTATTAAGCTCAATAGTTTGACTTTTTGGTAATTTTTTATTAGTGAAACTTGATGCACCTGCGGAAAGCGTGAAATATAATCGCGTCAAAGTCCATTTCCAGTCCGACTCCGATTCATTTTCTCTCCGAAACAATCCATATACAAATTATCCGCTCCGCTTCAAATACAACAAAAAAAACATATGGTTAAGGATATGGGAAAAACATCACCTGATTCCTAATTCGTTTACAATTGGTATCTCCGTGATATTAATATATATTCTCTTTATCAAAAATCTAATCCACTTACATCCGTACTTTCAGTCCAGGTGCTGCAAGATCAGACCGGACCGACAGAAGACGGGAGCGTGCACCGGCAGGTCTGCTTTAAAGATTGGCGACCAGGCCAGAGACCCAAAAAACCACCCCCTGACCCTGGACGCCGGATCCCCAAACCCTCCCCCTCCAGACCCCCTCGACGCGAGATGGCCGACGACAACGGCGGCGGCGGCGACGACTACGTCAGCGAGGCCGTCCGCCCCGAGGTAACCACCTGATCTCCCTGCTGTCACGGGTTCCCATCTCCGCACCATACCTGCTTCGTGGGGCGGCGCGACCCTCCGTCCCGCTCGATCCATGGGTGCTTAGCAGTACTTGTACCTTTAGTTTCCAAGAGCTTACGCGTCTTGTGCTCGTTTGATCTGGTGTAGTGTTAATTCAACAGCCCGGGGGAGTTTCCTGAGTCCGTCGGGTTCGATATAGATGTGGCAGTGTCGCGGGAGGAGCCGGTGGAACGAACTACCGGGCTGGCGCGTTTTGATTGATTTAGCTTTCTGTGGTAGATTAGTTCGTTTATTCGCCGTTTGGTTAGTGTTGGCGGGGGATGTCGAATTTGGCGTGTA
This sequence comes from Thinopyrum obtusiflorum, assembly GCA_036873465.1. NCBI lineage: Eukaryota > Viridiplantae > Streptophyta > Magnoliopsida > Poales > Poaceae > Thinopyrum > Thinopyrum obtusiflorum. The sequence continues at coordinate 34,170 of JAAAWM010011567.1, forward strand.
GAAGCAAGTGTGCTTGTTTTGATTTCTGGGTTGGTCGATTTGATTTTCGGGGCATCAGTAATAGAGTTGCTTTCATGTACCATAGACTTACAATATGAGCTGGAACTGCTTGTGTGACTAGGGCCGCTCTGTTGATATAGGTGTGCATCTATAGAGTTACGTCAGCATACACCTGTTGGTTGATGCAGCCGTCCAATATAGGTTAGCGTTAACCAAAAGCAACCTGGTCATTAAGACTTTAACCAAAATTCTGTGTGCATGGATACACTGGCACCGGGCCATTGATCTTCTGGATGTCTTGTTTATGTTCTCCCGCTCAGATGCTCTACTTATTGTGCCTGGCTTGTGTCTCTATTCTCTATATGGGTACTCTCAAACTAATAGCATTCCATCTCCAGGGTGATACACATACGCGTGAAGAGGGATTGTCAAAATCCAGGGATCGAGACAGAGAAAAAGACAAGGACAAGGAGCGCCATAGGGACCGTGACAGAGATAGAGGAAGAGACAGAGATCGGGGTCGGGACAGGGATCTAGACAAGGATCGGGACAGGGACAAGGATCGGGATCGTCACCAAAGGCATCACCGTGACAAAAGGGAGCACCGAGTCCGTCCTGATGATCACGATCGTCACAGAAGCCGTGATTCTGAAAGGTATAGCTGTTAATGCATTTGTGTTCCGTATGCACCTGTTTTGTTGCAATGATGGCTATTATGGTCATGTGACTTGTGTTAGAATTATTGACCTTTGAATATGATTGCCAGTGCAAATGTTAACCTAACATGTCTTATTCACGGCGATAGATTTCCAAAATGCACATTTTTTTCTTAAATGCCGTGTAAAAGATAATATCTAATGTATGTTTGTAACAACACACAGGAGAAGGGACCGCGAGAGAGATGGACATCGCAGGCATTGCTCTCGTTCACGGTCTCGTTCAAGGGGCAGGGATGATCACAGATCTCGATCTCATTCAAAAAGGTATGGACGTGATGAAGTTCATTCAGGAATCATAATTTGAATTGTGTACATACTTTACACTAGTTTTCCCCTCATGGCAAGTCAATTTGCTATTAAACATATATCATTTATTATGTTCTCTGTATGTTGTATGATTCATTATTGATTTGTGTTCTGTCCTTTTGAGCCATGTCAATGCACATTTGAGTTTTTTAGCTAAGTATTTTATTCAAGAGATGATTATTTTCCTCTGTTACATCTATATCTGCACTACCATATAGTCTGCCAGTACCTTTGAATATCCAATGGCGAAGAAGCAGCAAATCCTAGTGGCCTTGGCCGTTGGACTAACTCCGGCGGTTGCACTGGATTGTGCCACACCGCGTCTATAGATCTTTATGTACTGTCAATACAGTGCAATGCTTGCACATAAATGGGTTCATGGCTACAGTGCAGACCTGTTTGCTCTATGCTTCTAGAACAATCCTGTTTGAGCATGAGCAATCAAAGGAACAAAAACATGCACTAAGTCAACTTTTTGGAATGAATTGTAAGATTATTTATATTATAAAATTGAGTAAGTATTACATTATAGCAACTATTACCCTTCACTGTGCATGTACCACTCAGCACTCACTACTACAATTAGTTGTCTCATGCAGTTTTCAGTTCTTCCATCATTTAATTTTAATATCTCATTAGTACTACTAATACCGATTGTGTTGAAGCAGCAAGCGAGTCAGTGGATTCGACCTGGGACCAACAGCACAATCCGTACTTCCTCAGTTCCCTACCATTCCAACCCCAAGTATGCTCTCACCAACCAAGTTTTTCTTCTTCCCATTCTTCAGTTTTGTTGATTTCAGTTGGGACTTATTGTAATTACAGAACAGATGTTCTTGTCTTGAAACTAGGGTAAATGCTGTTCATTTGCATGTTTGGAATGAATAAATTCTAGCCATTGCTGGATCACCTACCCAGCCATTTATTTCCACCACATTGTACTACTGCATTATGAACAACCGGATGTGGTACTTTATTACTACAATTACCATTGCCTCTTAGCTTATCACCATTCTAATGCTTATTTTGAAACTTAGTGCTGTTGGATATCATTGAGCACCTGATGCTTTTATATCCTTTGTCTAGAGCATTTTCACTGTAGATATATTCTTGGCGATGCCATATCACCAAGCACCTTTACATGCATCTGTAACTACAATACAAACACTTTAAAGAGTTGAAGATGCTTCGTGGAATCTACCTAGAACTGCACCAATAAGGCGAGAGGGTAAAAAAGATTAGTTTATTCTAGTGACAACACCATATGAGGTGCTCTGTAAGATACTGGTATTAGAGGTGGGAGAAAGTACCAGTCAACAGATGCTTTCTCTACGTAAGCACCTCTTAAATACCCATCCAGTGGAGATGGCCTTATATGTGTGATAGTATCTTCTGATGCAAATAAGTTGTATGTTTCCATTTTATTATTACTTGGTAACTGAAAACTGAGCAAAACTTTCTGCTTTTGTTCTTTTGTTGTTTGTCTGTTTTGTGTATGTGTATGGTAAGAAGGCAATCTTGGGTCACTTGCCCCACTGCCGCCGATGGATGCACAGCCTACTGTAGCTTTAATGTACAAGGAGGAATCAGTGCTCCGGTTTGATATCGTCTTGTCCATCTTCAGCTAGCAAGTATTACAGATTGCTAGCTTCATGACTATTACATTTATCCTTCCACACTTGTTGTTTGTTCTTTGACATGAAATACTGCACAGCTGGATCCATTTGAGATCCAGACTGATGGTGAGAAGTAATCAGGTTTACAAGAGGAATACTCTTTTGTGCTAATTGTTTATGCTTCCTACTAGAAATTTATTGGTACATTGCAGGTCAGTTACCGGGCTCTTCTATTCCTGGAATGTTCCCGAACATGCTCCCTTTTGCTGTTGGACAGGTGATTATTCTTGATGGTTTAAGGTCTTGCTGTCGAATGAACCTTTTGCCTCAGTTACGTTTTTGTTATTTTCATTCTATAAATGCACTCATTTCTGGTTTGTAATCAAATCTATTTGTTTAAAACAGTTCAATCCCCTCGTCATGCAGCCACAAGCCATGACTCAACAGGTATGCCTTTTTGTTTTGTTTATAATTTACTGTGGGTGTTGATAAACAATTTGCCAGCATATTTTTCCTCAGGCTACTCGGCATGCTCGGCGTGTTTATGTCGGCGGCCTTCCCCCATCTGCTAATGAACAGGTCTATATATATACTTGAATCACTTATTTTACTGCCCATTGCCCAAACCCCCATAAATCCACAGTGAAAAACAAGCATGCATGCGTGCATGCTGATTGCATACAATTGTGCAATTCTTGGTTACATTGGTTTCCTTTTATGCAGTCTGTTGCAATATACTTTAATCAAGTCATGGCTGCTATTGGAGGAAACACTGCTGGTCCAGGTGATGCTGTTCTTAATGTGTACATAAACCATGACAAGAAATTCGCTTTTGTGGAGATGAGGTCTGTGGAGGAAGCAAGCAATGCAATGGCACTGGATGGCATTTTATTTGAAGGTGCACCAGTGAAGGTTAGAAGACCAACAGACTATAACCCTTCTCTGGCAGCTGCCCTGGGCCCAAGCCAGCCAAGCTCCAATTTGAATCTTGCTGCTGTTGGCCTAACACCAGGTTCAGCCGGAGGGTTAGAAGGCCCGGACCGTATTTTTGTGGGTGGTCTCCCCTATTACTTCACAGAGGCTCAAGTTCGGGAGCTGCTTGAATCATTTGGGCCTCTTCGAGGATTTGATCTTGTGAAAGATAGGGAAACTGGTAACTCAAAGGGCTATGCGTTCTGTGTCTACCAGGACCTCAATGTCACTGACATAGCCTGCGCTGCTCTAAATGGTATCAAGATGGGAGACAAAACTCTTACAGTCAGACGAGCAAACCAGGGCTCAGCCCAACCTAGACCAGAGCAGGAAAATATCCTGTTGCAGGCACAGCAGCAGGTGCAGTTACAGGTATAGCCCAACTATTTAATTGTTTTCCTGTGGCCAACTAATTATCCTCTTGTACCAAATTACATAGTATGTCTGCAATTGTTCTTGGATTCTGACTCAAAATGTGGTTTTTGTATAGAAACTTGTGTATCAAGTTGGAGCGCTCCCTACAAAGGTTGTATGCCTGACCCAGGTAGTTACTGCTGATGAATTAAAAGATGATGAAGAATATGAGGACATTATGGAGGACATGAGGTTGGAAGCTGGGAAATATGGTAAGTTCCGTCAACTTCTCACCTGCTATTCCTCCTCTTTGAAGCATACATTCAGCTTTCTGATCTGCTGCTGGACTCTCGAGGTTTCTTTTTGTTATGCGTATGTTTTCATCAGCCTGCCATGTCGGGCTCCCTGTCATTCTGCCTGATCTATACTTCTGCTTTTCTGTTAACTGATTCTGTTCGTCATTCCTAATACTTTGTTTGATGCATGCATCCGTCAGGTAACTTGGTGAAAGTTGTCATCCCGCGCCCTCATCCGAGTGGAGAGCCAGTTTCTGGAGTTGGAAAGGTGAGCACTGTTTAGTGAGGTTCAAATTCCGCAGAATAATTCTGTTGGAGAAAAGCTTTCTGATGCATGAGCATCCCATTGCAGGTGTTCTTAGAGTATGCAGATGTTGATGGTTCCACCAAAGCAAAGACGGCGATGCACGGAAGGAAATTCGGTGGAAACCCAGTTGTTGCGGTCTTCTACCCTGAGAACAAGTTTGCTGATGAGGACTATGACGCGGCAGCATAAATTATCTCTTTTCCAATGACAATAGTGCTTTGTGTAGTTTGTTCGATTTACAGCAACGTTTTCCCTTCTAGTCGAGCTTTCTTGTAGCCCTGGATTTATGCAGAACCGCCAGTTATTAATATTGGAAGATAGATTGCCTAAAGATGATCTATTGGTCTTGTCCCTTAATCTTGACTGGCGTTAGATGTGCCAGGGTATGCCATTCTCTTCATTTAGGGCCCTTGAAAGATTATTAGCCAGTAACTTTACCTTTAGCTTTACCCTGCAAATGGCTCAAAAGAGTCATCTTGAACAACTTGGCATGGTAAATAAGATTCTATAATTACATTACTACGGAAGAGCAGAATACCAATAAGTTGTTATCTACTACCTCCGTCTAGATCATTACGTGCCCCATGATATTACCTCCCCAGTTCATAGTATCATATCATTTGTAGAATCCCAATAAGTTGTTATCTACTACCTCCGCCTAGATCATATCATTTGTAGAATTCCATTAAGTTGTGGTTGTTATCTACTACCTCCCTTTAGATTCACTCATTTCACCGACAGTTAATTCCGGACGGAGAGAGTATTTCTTATATCAGTTTTTTTTGTTGACATGCTATGATGTCGTATCATATTAAATCATACTAGAATCTTATTTCACATCCTTAAAATCCAACATCTTTTTAGTTAGATGGCTTGCTTAGAGGTCTAATTGTGGAGTCGATCACTATGTGTGCATGCACACCGAACAATGAGAAAATCTGGGACCATCTATATCATCCAAAAGGTTTTGGATCTAAACTTTGTCTGATCCAATTGGATTGGCTTAACATTGGACGTAAAGATTGGTTAGTCGAACATCCACTGGGCGTTGCTCGCCTAGCTCGGGGCCGGAGGCACCATGACGGTGCGCCGTCACGGCTTGCAGGCGCCGGCGGTGAAAGATCTCGTGGAAGAGCTCAGTTGGCAGCGATGTGCATGTCATCTCGATCTTCTTAATTTAAACCTCATTTGTTTGCGTCCGCGGCCCCCTTAAATTCATACAAGAACATGCAACATAATGTAAACCTCATTTGTTCATGTCCGCAGCCCCCTTAAAGCCACATCTGCACCCCCCTTAAATATATATATACAAAAGCATGCAACGTACTCCCTCCGTTCCTAAATGTAAGTCTTTTTAGAGATTCCAATAAAGGACTACATACGGAGTAAAATGAGTGAATTTACACTCTAAAATATGTCTATATACATCCGTATGTAGTCCATAGTGGAATCTCTAAAAAGACTTATATTTAGGAACGGTGGGAGTAGATTTTAACACATGTACTTCCATTGCACATAGTTCACATAGTTCGGAAATACTCCCTCCGTCCCATAATATAAGAACGTTTTTGACACTATACAAGTGGTATAGTGTCAAAAACGTTCTTATATTATGGGACGGAGGGAGTAGCATAGGGGAAATCTACATACCACAAGACACTACCAAAATGATGACATGCTCTACTACTTCATCACAATAACTAAATTAACACCATAGATAGATATAGATAGTCTAGTTCATCACCAACGGCCGCCCTTACCCTTGTCCTCGTGGTCGCGGAAGTAGCGGTTGAAGACGCAATGGGGGCTGAGGCAAATCTGCTCGGCACCGGAGCTGGATGTGTCGGACACGGCGCTGAACATGTTCAGATCCTCCTCTTTGGGGGAAAGGCCGGCGACGACACAAACGGCCCGGGTTCGCTCCACCGCGAGATCACGGGTGGTTCAGGCTTGTCGCTTCGCCAGGATCCGGGCACGGGCATCCTCGTCGCCGATTGCCGCTTTGTGGCATGCCTTCTCTCTTTCCCGGGCACACCGTCCCTTGACCCCGAGCATGCCACATCAGTGGCAATATCTAGCGCATCCGTGCCCTTGCGCATTGCTGCCAGTGCCCTTGTGCATTGCTGCCATTGACCTCAGACTCCTAGCCTGACGTAGTGGGGACAAGGACCCAACACAGGCAAGCCTCAAAGGTTCTCTCGGCGGCAAACCGGGCCCTTCTCTCTGCGCGTGCCTGATTCGGTGACGGCGTGGACAGGCGGCGCCACCGCTGGATACGATCCGGAGTGGATCCGTGGCTGGTCGACTCCGACAGGGAGCTCGGCTATCCTCCCAGGACCGGCGGACCGCGAAGGTTGGATGGTTGTTTTTTGTCCGGCAGGGCGTTTACGGGGGGAAGCAGGGATCCGTTGGAGATGCTCTTAGCTAGTTTTCCTTCCGCAACCACAAGTTGTTAAGGTAAAATGCAGCTGCAATGCCTATTCTACCCAAATATCTCCAACTTTGCTCATCCTCTCCTAGGTATCATCATTCCATGTGGTGCAGGTAACTGAAATAATTACAGGAGACATACATACATACTGCGGCTTGTTATATGAAGCCCATTATCTTTTACCGATCATCAGTGAATCCCTGGCAGGAAACAAGAACAATACTGCAGAGCAGTACTATCTACTTGTGCAGTTACATAATGAGAGCCGGAGCCCGGAGAGCGGGCGCCTTCACCATGAAGGCAAATATTTTACGTATTTCCTTAGGGACCATGCATGGAGGCAAATAAGTAAGCACATGCATGCCGCCAACTCTGTTTTTTTTCTTTCTCAAATGCATCTCTCCTAAACACAGATCTGTGTGCATGGGCACCAGCATCCAACAGAAAAATTGCCGGCTGCTGGGACATCGTGGCTGCTCATGTAACTGTCTGCACCCATAACCTCCAGATTAATGGATGAACGTAGGGCCTTAAACACCGTATTACTTAGGGAAGAAACAAGGCAAATGCAGGACCATGGCGACAATGTCCTGCCTAATAGTTCTGGACTGGGGGCAGCGATTCTACCAATGTTAATACTTCTAGAAACCATGTACGTATTACTATATATCTGAAAAGAGAAGTACTCATGGACACTCTTCGTCCCGGATTCACCACATACAAACACATGATCCAAATGCATTGGGAGTTTGAAACCATAAGGAACTCACTGTGTTTCAGTTTGTCTTTGGCCGTTTCCACCAAAATTATACAAACAACTAAAACTAGCACGAGATCAAACCCGTGATCAGGCATATAACATTTTGTTCCCGATAGAAAGGGGCATAGATGCGCGTATAGAAAACACATCTACCTCACGATATCTCCAACAAAATTTGGCTGTCGGCATCGCATGATGTAGTTGCTGGGAGGATGTTTCTTCCATTATCTAAAGAGAGAATCTTAAGGTATCTTCATACTATAAATGACCAATGGACACAACAATTCCAGAGCTAAAAAGAGATGGCCAGTCATTTGGACTGACAAACAGTTACATTGTACTAGGTTATGGTGATGTACTAGCAGAAGATAATGCCCTCAAGCTCCACCGTCAGGCCAAGTCAACTCGGGACTGCTCAAGACTGTCTCTCTGCCGTAATGTTAGGTTAGGAAACTAAATGCCCTGTCCGCAGACTCATCAGGTCATCCATGAACACATTGAAGGTCACGCCCCCGTCTTACCACATGCATGTTACAACATTGAATGTCCTCCATGTGCATTCCAGACACTGAGTAAGGCAAATCTGTCAGTGTCAGGTGTTGGGCAGTGGAGGGTGGCAGCTTACAGTTAGGGCAGCAAGGAGGTCCCAAGTGCCAGGATAAAACTGTATTGGATATACCCAGATCAAGCTTGGAAAAAATTTCCGCCCTTCTCATTAAAGGATACCCTAAAAAAAGGGATACTTTTACTTGGTAGTAATTTGCACGTTAACAACAATCCCAACTCAGGAGCTGGAGCTGGTAAGTGCACTACCCAAATACAGTAGTATACTGAATAAAGATGTTATTAGAACTAAGTTGTTTTTTTTTCTTTGCTTATTTATGATTAGCAACAGGAAGATTGAATGCTAGCATTGGATAAGACTATTGTTCCCAAACTACAAGGAAAATGGAAGAGAAGGATGAAATACTCACCTTTGTGGCCATTTACTCGGTAGCCAAGCACTCTCCTCTTGCTCATGCATAAATTATACTCCCTCCCTCCCCAAAATGATCTTATATTTTGGGACGGAGGGAGTATATATATATAGGACAGAACGGAAGACAACAGACGAACGCCATGCTCACCCTAGAGTGTTGAGCACATAATTCTTCATAGCAGTAAACGTTTGAAAGAAAATGGGTCTGTTCAGTTTATATCACCTTTTGTGTTGAGGCGGTTAAAATTAAGGTAAACCAAGAAAAACAACCCAAATCGTTGGAAAGATTCCTACTCTGGAATCTGGACAGTCATGTTTCTGTATGATACAAGAATATATGATATTTTGCATCCTTGCAAAAGTTCACCGCCAGAAGAGGACCCCTACGGCTTTCATGAGCATGGTACACTGCAATGCATTGAATGATAATGGCAAGAAGGAAAAATTCATGCAAGATAATAAGGCGCAATTGCACAAGACATGTCCTATATAAAGGTGGCCATTTCCACTACGAAGCACAAAACCATACACATCTAAGCCTCAGAAACTTGCTTGGGAGCAAAAAAAAAAAAGAGAGGGAAAGAAGAGCGAGCGAGAGTGAGTGAGAAGAGAGACATCATCCACCCTCAGACAATGGCTCTTGTTGCCGACGAGCTCAAGGCCAAGGCCGAGGTGTACTACGACGATGAGATTTGCCAGCAGTGCACCAGGCTCCTGCTCAAGGAAGCAGGCCTCCCCAATGGCCTGCTTCCCCTGAAGGACATCATGGAGTGCGGCTATGTCGAGGAGACTGGGTATGTGTGGCTCAAGCAAAAGAAGAGGATAGACCACATCTTCCAGAGCCTGGGGAGGGTGGTGTCTTATGGCACTGAGATCACTGCCTTCGCCGAGAAGGGCAGGATCAAGAAGGTCAAAGGGATAAAGACCAGGGAGCTCATGGTGTGGCTCCCTGTGGAGGAGATCTCCCTTGACGAACCAGCGACTGGTAAGCTCATCTGCAAGAGCATTGCCGGCTTTTCTAAGATCTTCCCTGCATCAGCTTTCCACATCCCAGAGAAGGAGAATGAGAAGGCCAACTGTGCCGGACCAAAACCAGTGGTCCTCATGGAGAGGGCAGCACCAGTTGTTAAGAACAACTGATCCATACTTCAATCCTGCTCCTATGTACGTACTAAAAATAAATCGTCGAACTGGTGCTTTATTATTTTTCTTATGTACTTCAAAAGGTGATAGCCCAAAGTTCTGCCTATATAGCAGTGTATGGCTGTCCTGGTATTTATAAACCTCTAAGCCAACCGCCCAAACTCCTTTTATCTACTACACCCTCTGTAAACTAATGTAAGAGCGTTTAGATCACTACTTTAGTACTCTAAACGCTCTTATATTAGTTTACGGAGGGAGTACTTCATAGCTCCATGTTACTCATATGTACTACCATATTATGGATGGATTTTATATGATATGCTTTCCCATTCTCTTTCCCATTTTGGTCAAGATAATATACTACTATGAGATCCTTTGATTTCCCTTTCACCATCAAAGAAACTAATGACAGGCATGAGATAAAAGGAACAAAATTTCACTGCATGTCGTGTAGACATGATCCGTCAATGGTCTTCACAACCATTTGTTGTCTCTTGCAGTAATAGATATTAACAGGACAAGTACAGGCAGCAAGTGGAATGTGAAGGTTAACAGATATTGGCAGGTACAAGTACAGCAAGTGGAATATGACTAGTTTCATTAGTTAGCCCAAGGCAGGGTAACATTTTTAGGTTCGACCATCAGTATAGAAACAAATACCAACATCTACAACACTAAACTGACACTACAAGATCGATCTATCATTAAATACACTTATATTCTATCATACAGGTTTTGGAAAGTCAGGCAAAGGCCAGTGCTGTTCCAACAAGATTTGGCGATGCTTTCCTTCCCAAAATGAAAAAACATTGCAGTGCTAAATTTAGACATGAATCCATGAGCTCATGCAGGAGGATGGATCTGCATTGATCCCTCAGAATGGATCAAATTGGATTAGGTGGTTACGCCTATGCATGTGAACAAGCCAAACCATAGAGCCTGCTCACCTACACTACACCCACCCCGACAGGCATGAATTCATTTATCCAACAAACAGACCCTGCTGAGCTACATGAGTGTCAAATCCACTGTCCCGCTGCATCTTCTGCTGAGAGTTTTCCCCCATCTTACATGCAAGGCCATGTACACAAGTTATGTGATAGTTAAACCTTTAAAGTCCTGACATGCAATCTTATACTTATTTTCTAAGGAGGCAAAATCCTACAAGAAGAAACAGAACTGCTCAAAACTAATCATAAATATATTTTCTGAGGGGAGAATTTTCCCATTATTTGTACCGCATATTTGGACACTAGGATACCCCAAGTAAGATGGTAGGGCTGATCACATGATGGTTGCACTGATTTAGACCATAAATAGCAGCCATTAACTCACTTGACTTGAACGTATATATGTGCTCAGATCTAAAAAAACATGGAATCTGTACATAAGGGTATCAAGATGCTCATATGCTCAGTGAAACGTTTCACCGGCATCGTGTTCAATCAAGAAGTGTGCAACTTACTTATGAGCTCAAGTATATTGCAAAAAGATATTTTAATCTAGTAAATCACAAGGTAGTTGGCAAAAAATCAGCTGCATCTTCAGTCAAATCAACAATTTAACTTGTTTAGACGTTCTGGGGATAAGAACAAACTAAAGCAGAAGGAAATTACAAGGTACTTCTACTACTACAGTGAACAGTATATAACCATGTACATTTAAAATGCAAAATGTGAAGCTTCCACTTGCCAGAACTTCTTATGTGCTTCCTCCAGAGGAAATATTACCCTACACAGATACCAAGTAATCAAGATAAACTTCTGAATAGGTCATGTGTACAGAAAAAGGAACAACAAAACACACGGATATTGACTCACCAAAAGTTTGATGTTTTTTTATTGTAACCAGAGAAACAGAACTTGAATAGCAACTACAATAGCAGGTCTCAAGAAGAAATAGAGTAAGAAATTGCATCGTCCTCAATGTAGTGAATCTTCTTGCGTGGAAATGGTCGCATAACGCATCTTACAAAGCGACTCAAAGGATCTTGCAAGCCTTCCATTTCATAGTGGCCAAATCGCCAGTCCCGCAATACAAAAGCTCGCTCAATAGGCCGATCTAGACCCCCTGTAAGCCAAAGAAGACCAGCAATGCTTAGATTTGGGAAGCAAACACTGCAATGCAACTCTCATTCTAGATAGCTGTTTTTTGTCAGCCCTCCCACAGCTCAATGAATAATTCAAACTGAGAATAGCTAAGCATATCTCAAACGTGATTATGATAACCAATTCAAGTGGAAATCTTAATCTTGAAGCTTAAGCAGAGGCCAGTAGCATTGACATATTTCATGACCAGTCAAAAGCAGTTGCAGGCCCTACTAATCAAGTTGTGTTTAGAAAAACAAGCCACCACCTATAGATCCTGACAGTTCACTTCTTTACAAGAATGCTTTAAGAGAATCAATATCTACCTGCATACATACGACCATGTTTATCTACTTCCCTGTAAAATGGGCGTGTTTTCTTCTGAATCGCAGCTTCTTGCAGTTCCCTCCAAGCAGATGTTCTGTCCTGTCTCGTAATTTTTCCAGTTGTGACAACCTGTAACAAATATGTGTGCTTAATAATAAACATGCACAAGAAAAGACAAACTATTGATGGAAACGACATGTCTAGCAATGTTTCACCTTTTAAAGAACCAAAGCTTAACAAAAAAGAACACACCTATATTTTAGAAACAAGGAACAGACTTATCATGTTAGCAAGATTCGCTGAAACTAGAAGGTACCTTGGTGAACAAATAGTACGAAGGGCGAGGTTTCCGTGCTAGGTTATTAGCACGGTCAACAGAAACAAGCCCAAACTTGGGACCATAGCCATCAGCCCACTCCCAATTATCCGACGTTGTCCAGAATAGATAGCCAAGCACACGCACACCCTTCAAACAATATGCTTGTGAGTGTGCTGAAGTTATGCACATTCCTCATGAAGACATACTAAAATGCATGATTGACTAAGAACATACCATTAAAATGGCCGCGTATATGGCTAACAGGTGCTCCAGTATATATGGTTTCCGAATCAGATCAGTCTCATCAGAAACTCCATTTTCAGTAATGATAAAAGGTATGTTTAAGCTCTTGTATCGCTCATTGAACTTAAGTAGGATGCGAAACAGCCCATCGGGATAAACTCCACGACCAGATTCACTGTACTCATCATTTTCCACGTGCTTTAGACCAGGTCCTGATATTACCTCCTGCATTAAAGAGGAATTTTTTTAAATGTTGTCATATAGAGGACCAGGCAATTTATTTACGCAGACAGTACTCAACTCACCTGACCATAGTAATTGATGCCAATAAAGTCCAACTTATCACAGATGCTATCGATGAAGGGGAATAGGGTCATTGAGTTAGCTATTGTGACAGCCGCAACATCAAATAGACCATATGGCCGTGTAAACGATACATGATGTGAAACACCAACTATTGGCATCATTGCATTCTTGCTGTCATCAATAAAAGAATGGTTAGATGAAGAGAAGAACACATTCTTGCATTGAACTCATCATCATTGCATTCTTGCTACCAATCAGTAAATGAATGGTTAGGAAAAGAGGGGACCCACACTCTATCTATTCAGCTCATAATAGTATATATATTAATTAATACAATGCCACAAGATCCTATTTACCTTTCTGAATGAATGTAGTCATAAGCTTCAGCATGCGCAACAGCCATCCAATGCAAAGCTTGATTATATACACCAGTTGGTAAAGCAGATGTTGCTACTTCAATTGCATTAGGATCCCCACCAGGCCAAGCTCCAGCACAATAAGTTAGCATCACAAACACATGTGGCTCATTGAAAATCACCCAGTAGTCCACTAAATCTGACACACGGTCAACAACAAGCCTACACAATAAAACCAACGCGATTGTTCAAGAGCCCATAAACAAGAAAAGAACATCCCAATGAAGAATGTATCTGTTTGACCAGTTTGACTGCCAGAGAAGAGTACCTTACAAAATCCATGAAATAATTAGCAGTTTTTTCCATCCTCCATCCACCATATTCCCCAGCCCAAGGTGGAAGTGAGTGATGAAATAGGGTAAGCATTACTTTCATCCCATGCTCATGAACTCTTTGAATGATCCATCTATACCGCTCAAGTGCTGCAAAATTAACCTAGAAAATACACAATGTATGTCTTTGTTTCAGCAATACAGAGATTTGCATGCTACAAAGGAAAGAAACAATGTAATGTTTTTGGAGGCATATGAAGTTCATAATCATGCTCCCATGCATCAACTTACCGAGCTCTTGAAATCTTCAGTTGGTTCCTTAGGCATTATTCTTGTCCAGTCTACGCCCATGCGGAAAACACTAATGCCGGTTTCCTTAGCAAGTTTCAACTCAGTATCAGGATCGGACCAAAATTTAAGCCTCTCTTGCCTGAAGAAATAGATTGAGTTCACAGACATGTGAGAGTTCATTTCACATAAGCAACATTTTAGGCACAACACTGCCTGTGAAACAGCATCACCCAGATAATTGGACTGAATAAAAAGATCAATAGTAACATGAAGAATTATCATAAATAGATAACTGTAAATATGCACTTATGCTCTTCTCTTGGCACCGTATTTACAAATGGAACTGGTATCTAAAGTAGGAAAAAGGCAATAACATGAGAAGGTTGTCAGCCAGTTAAGGCAAACTGAAGTACTTTCTTAATTAGTGGGCGGTTTCTATAGGGGCGTACCCACATAAATCCGGCCAGGTGCACAGGACATTGGGTACAAATGCTAGTTAACATATACATATAGTCCATATGTGTGTGACATCCCTGATCCAAATAGCTAAACACTGGCCAGCCAGGCAGGCCCAGCCAACAGAAGCCGCGGGGTCTAGCTAGCAGCAGCTTGGCCAGGGAACGCGGGCTAGATAGCCCAGGCATCCAAAGACAGGATTCCCCCTTATGCTAGAAACTGATCCCAATCTTTGTGTCGCTCTTTGTTTTTTTGCAGCATCGTCAGGCCGTCTTTGTTCTGTAGAAGTGGGAACAAAGAAGGCGTTCTATTTCGCTGTTGGAGTCTGATATTTTATTATTTTTCAATTTTGTACGTCGATTAATGATTCATTTCAAGTAAACTCTTTATTTTGGTAACTAATCATTTACACTACTATATCTATCTAATTATGGTGTACTGTTAATTGTTAAAGTATCACTGTTATGCATAGTATTTTTTTGAAATCTACACATCTTTGATGTTTACACGTACATCCAATAACCTTTTCCCCTAGGTCCGCCCCTGGGCTTCTTATCATGAAAAAGAGGTCTTGGATTACAAAACCGAACTAAACTATCTCTTCATTCAGAAACAGTTTTGCCATGAACATAGATGTACTTACGGGCATGGAACATTGTGCCAAGCAGCAACATTGTGGCTGCAGTTATCTCCACCACTAGATTCTTCACCCTCAGAAAACTTTTCAAATCCTCTGAGCATAGCCTCCATGGCTACCCTAAGAGGCTTCCTTTTCTCTCCATCGGTACCCTTTTCGTCCCCTCTTAGCCTATAAGATGGTTGAGAGCCTCCATCACCACCAGCAGAGGCCATTACTGCATCGACTTGTTTCTGGTTGCGCATGGACTCCTTGTCATCAACGGATTGTTCGGTCGCAAACTGAAGCCAAGCATCGTCCAGCCTGTCTTCAACATGCGCAGGCGCCGTCGCTAACCCGAAGAAAAAATCATCATCCTCTGCAAACAATTTGAAGCTCCATCAGGGATTTTTGATGCTACAAGTATGCTAAACAAAATGTGAAGCATGGGTTTTCGTCTATTTCGATTTTTTTTCCAAAGTGTGAACAAAACTGTGCCAGCGAAGATCCACAAATACAGTACTGCATGACAACGGCAAAATCTCACCAGCCACACCCACAGCACCACAATTTTCAAAAATGGATTGGCAGATAATGAATTGGAACTTTTCCGAAAGAAAATTAGACAATGAATTGGCGAACCATACGACGACATTTTTGACGAAAGTATTGCCCTAGGGCCGCATTTCATTGATTAATCAGACGGAGAGAAAACAGTTACAGAGTTACAGAACAATGAAACGCCATCTATGGCGATACTACAAGCATCCCTGTTTCAGACGGAGCAGTCACCATAAGACGACATCGATAACCCACCAAATTCATCGTTACCATATAACCAAATCGCATCAACGTAGCGCCTTTCTCAGGAGGCAGATATTAAAATGGTTCAGTAGAGAGAACCGGCAGGAACGCGGACCTGCTGCGGCGGCGGAGGAGGGCAGGGAGCGGAAATCGGCGACGGGGTCGGCCGACTCGTCGATGGGGCTGCGGATGCGGCGGAGGTGGCGCCTCCGGAACCGCGCGTAGGAGGCCGCGTTTGCCGCCGTCGCGGCGGCCGCCGCAAGGACGATGAGCTTCGCGGCCACCGCCAGGAAGGCCGGCCATGGCATTTCCGTAAATACTACCACTCAGCGAGGTTTTATTTATTTTTCCTGGGGGAGAAGATAGGAGTGGCGGGAAGAGTACTGCGGCGCTCCCGGGGATGAGGGT
This sequence comes from Thinopyrum obtusiflorum, assembly GCA_036873465.1. Taxonomy (NCBI): domain Eukaryota; kingdom Viridiplantae; phylum Streptophyta; class Magnoliopsida; order Poales; family Poaceae; genus Thinopyrum; species Thinopyrum obtusiflorum. The sequence continues at coordinate 50,598 of JAAAWM010011567.1, forward strand.
AGGGGCTTGGTCCGTTGGTTGAGGGCCCACAAGAACACGTGGCGTTAGCAGGTGGTGTTCCCAGATTTTCCCGGGCCCACTAGTGAGTGCGACCGTGGACGAGAGTGTGAGACTTATCGTTTTTAGTGGATTTTTTTTTTATGTTTTCTTCAGCTCGCTTCAGTTCTTATAATCGTTGTTTGGTGGTCTATAAATGTAGATATAATTTTTATTATCTCTGGTGTTCGTGTACTATCATGATTGAAGATTAATAGATCGGAAGTTGAAAGCACATGTGCTTCCTGGGTGATTTTGGTAGTTAATGTCAACATATTTTTTGTTGGACTAATGGTTCTATCTAGTGTATTTCAGACAAGTTCAATAATGGTGTGGCAAAGACAAGAGGATGTGGAACCGCCTTCGAAATGCTAAGGATAAAGATTGGCAAAAACTCAAGACTCTTCATTTCTATTTTAGTGATCCAAGATCATATTGAGTCCATAGGAAAGTCAATACTATTAAAAGAGGATGATGTGTTGCTTAATGGTCTACTTGCTCAAATGCTTAGTGATATTGCTCCAAAACTCTCAGTCACTTTCTCCATCCAAATATGTCCAAAACCTAAACTCCAACTCGGCCCCACAGATTCTTTCTATCCGAAGCCATCGAGTTCATATGACATAGCCACTGCCAGAAACCCTAACAGTTCGGTCTCACCGATACGGATCCCGGTCTCACCGAGATGGCCTTACCAGCGGTTTGTGACTTGTTGCATTTATTTCGGTCTCATCGATACGGATCCCGGTCTCACCGAGATGGCCTTGCCAGCGGTCTGTGACTTGTTGCATTTATTTCGGTCTCACCGAGTTGGCTTGACAGATTCTCTATTGCTTATTGCTTCACTTCAGTCCCACCGAGTTGATGCAATCGGCGCCACCGAGATAATGTTTGCCCTAAGCCCTAGCACATCGGTCCCACCGAGTTGTTCCAGTCGGTCCCACCAAGATTCCTAACGTTCATATTTTTGAATTGATCGGCGCCACCGAGTTTAACCATTCGGTCTCACCGAGATGAGTCAAATGTGTGTAACGGATGGGTTTTTTGTGGAGGCTATATATACCCCTCCACCCCTTCTTCATTTGTGAGAGAGCCATCAAAACTTGCCTACACTTCCAGCATATATTTTTTGAGAGAGAAACACCTACTCATGTGTTGAGATCAAGAGATTCCATTCCTACCATTTGAACCTTGATTTCTAGCCTTCCTCAAGTTGCTTTCCACTCAAATCACTCTTTCACCATAGCCAAACCTGGGAGAGAGAGTTGAGTGTTGGGGAGACTATCATTTGAAGCACAATAGCAAGGAGTTCATCATCAATACACCATCTATTACCTTTTGGAGAGTGGTGTCTCACAGATTGGTTAGGTGTCGCTTGGGAGCCTCCGCCATGATGTGGAGTTGAACCAAGAAGTTTGTAAGGGCAAGGAGATCGCCTACTTCGTGAAGATCTACCCGAGTGAGGCAAGTCCTTCGTGGGCGATGGCCATAGTGGGATAGACAAGGTTGCTTCTTCGTGGACCCTTTGTGGGTGAAGCCCTCCGTGGACACGCGCAACCGTTATCATTCGTGGGTTGAAGTCTCCATCAACGTGGACGTACGATAGCACCACCTATCGGAACCACGCCAAAAATCTCTGTGTCTCCATTGCATTTGCAAACTCCAATCCCATCCCTTTACTTTCTCACAGCTTACATGCTTTACTCTTTCTATTGCATATACTCTTGTCATGCTTGCTTGAAATGTATTGTGAGTGCTTTAACATATGCTAAACCCAACCTTAAATTAAAAAAATTAAAAAATGTCACTTTTGCTTATTAAGGGTCTAATCACCCCCCTCTAGAACCCTGTTCTCGATCCTTTCAGAAGTTTTCTCGCAAAAAAGAAACACCCAACAAAACGGACATGGTATTTGTTCACGGACCGCGAACGACCATCCAACTGCAATACAAATAAATTTGAATATGATTCATACAAACACAACGGAATTCATGCAGACAAACATAAAGTTTAATAATTTACATAAACCGGCCGATATTTCGTCTGTAAAACTTAACAAAACTAAAATGATTTGGAGCCGACGATGACCTCGTCCTCCTGGCCGGACTGGCCGACGGCACCTTCATAGTCATATGTGCCGTCATCATCGTCGAAGTGATCCTTTCAATGGCGGAAGGGCGAGGGGGGCGCAGCAGCCTTGCCCGGCCGCCGCCTGACGCTTGTGGAGGAGCCGCTCAGCTTCCTCTTGCACTGCGCCCAAGGCTGCCTCAGCCAACACCGACCCTGCTCAGGAGCCCGATGTAGCTTGAACTACGTCGGTATTTCCCCAAAGAGGAAGGGATGATGTAGCACAGCCACGGTAGGTATTTCCCTCAGTGATGAGACCAAGGTTATCGAACCAGTAGGAGAACCACGCAACACTACGTAAACGACACCTGCACACAAATAACAAATACTCGCAACCCGACGTATTAAAGGGGTTGTCAATCCCTTTCGGGTAACGGCGCCAGAAGTTGGCAAGTAGACGGGATAAAAATTGTAGTAGATTGGATAAATAGATCTCGCGGGAACGCGAGATAAAATAAATAAGAATAAATTGCAGCAAGGTATTTTTGTATTTTTGGTTTAATAGATCTGAAAATAAAAGCAAATAAAAATAGATCGCAAAGGCAAATATAATAAAGAAGAGACCCGGGGGGCGTAGATTTCACTAGTGGCTTCTCTCGAGAAAAATAGCAAACGGTGGGTAAACAAATTACTGTTGGGCAATTGATAGAACTTCAAATAATCATGACGATATCCAGGCAATGATCTTTATATAGGCATCACGTCCAAGATTAGTAGACCGACTCCTGCCTGCATATACTACTATTACTCCACACATCGACCGCTATCCAGCATGCATCTAGTGTATCAAGTTCATGAAGAAACGGAGTAATGCAATAAGAACGATGACATGATGTAGACAAGATCTATTTATGTAGAAATAGACCCCATCTTGTTATCCTTAATAGCAACGATACATATGTGTCGGTTCCCCTTCTGTCACTGGGATCAAGCACCGTAAGATCGAACCCATCACAAAGCACCTCTTCCCATGGCAAGAGAAATCGATCTAGTCGGCCTAACTAAACCAAAGATTCGAAGAAGAAATACGAGGCTATAAGTAATCATGAATATAAGAGATCAAAGAGACTCAAATAACTTTCATGGATAAAAACATAGATCTGATCATAAACTCAAAGTTCATCGGATCCCAACAAACACACCGCAAAAAGAGTTACATCAAATAGATCTCCAGGAGACCATTGTATTGAGAATCAAAAGAGAGAGAGGAAGCCTGAAGGAAATATGCCCTAGAGGCAATAATAAAGTTGTTATTTATATTTCCTTATATCATGATAAATGTTTATTATTCATGCTAGAATTGTATTAACCGGAAACTTAGTACATGTGTGGATACATAGACAAACAGGGTGTCCCTAGTGTGCCTCTACTTGACTGGCTCGTTAATCAAAGATGGTTAAGTTTCCTAGCCATAGACATATGTTGTCATTTGATGAACGGGATCACATCATTAGAGAATGATGGGATGGACAAGACCCATCCGTTAGCTTAGCATAATGATGTTTAGTTTTTCTGCTATTGCTTTCTTCATGACTTATACACGTTCCTCAGACTATGAGATTATGCAACTCCCGAATACCGGAGGAACACCTTGTGTTCTATCAAACGTCACAACGTAACTGGGTGATTATAAAGATGCTCTACAGGTGTCTGCGATGGTGTTTGTTGAGTTGGCATATATCGAGATTAGGATTTGTCACTCCGTGTATCGGAGAGGTATCTCTGGGCCCTCTCGGTAATGCACATCACTATGAGCCTTGCAAGCAATGTGACTAATGAGTTAGTCACGGGATGATGCATTGCGGAATGAGTAAAGAGACTTGCCGGTAATGAGATTGAACTAGGTATGAGGATACCAACGATCGAATCTCGGGCAAGTAACATACCGATGACAAAGGGAACAACGTATGTTGTTATGCGGTTTGACCAATAAAGATCTTCCTAGAATATGTAGGAACCAATATGAGCATCCAAGTTCCGCTATTGGTTATTGACCGGAGATGTGTCTCGGTCATGTCTACATAGTTCTCGAACCCGTAGGGTCCGCACGCTTAATGTTCGATGATGATTTGTATTAAGAGTTATGTGATTTGTTGTACCGAAGTTTGTTCGGAGTCCCGGATAAGATCACAGACATGACGAGGAGTCTCGAAATGGTTGAGACATAAATATTGATATATTGGAAGTTTATGTTTGGACACCGGATTGGTTTCGGATAGGTTCGAGCATTTACTGGAGTACCGGGGGGTTACTGGAACCCCCCGGGGGGGTTAATGGGCCTTCATGGGCCCTAGTGGAAGAGAGGAGGCGGCGGCCATGTGGAGGCGTGCGTCCCCCCAAGCCCAATCCGAATTGGACTAGGGTTGGGGCGGGGGGGGGGGGGGGGGGGGGGGGGGGGGGGGGGGGGGGGGGGGGGGGGGGGGGGGGGGGGGGGGGGGGGGGGGGGGGGGGGGGGGGGGGGGGGGGGGGGGGGGGGGGGGGGGGGGGGGGGGGGGGGGGGGGGGGGGGGGGGGGGGGGGGGGGGGGGGGGGGGGGGGGGGGGGGGGGGGGGGGGGGGGGGGGGGGGGGGGGGGGGGGGGGGGGGGGGGGGGGGGGGGGGGGGGGGGGGGGGGGGGGGGGGGGGGGGGGGGGGGGGGGGGGGGGGGGGGGGGGGGGGGGGGGGGGGGGGGGGGGGGGGGGGGGGGGGGGGGGGGGGGGGGGGGGGGGGGGGGGGGGGGGGGGGGGGGGGGGGGGGGGGGGGGGGGGGGGGGGGGGGGGGGGGGGGGGGGGGGGGGGGGGGGGGGGGGGGGGGGGGGGGGGGGGGGGGGGGGGGGGGGGGGGGGGGGGGGGGGGGGGGGGGGGGGGGGGGGGGGGGGGGGGGGGGGGGGGGGGGGGGGGGGGGGGGGGGGGGGGGGGGGGGGGGGGGGGGGGGGGGGGGGGGGGGGGGGGGGGGGGGGGGGGGGGGGGGGGGGGGGGGGGGGGGGGGGGGGGGGGGGGGGGGGGGGGGGGGGGGGGGGGGGGGGGGGGGGGGGGGGGGGGGGGGGGGGGGGGGGGGGGGGGGGGGGGGGGGGGGGGGGGGGGGGGGGGGGGGGGGGGGGGGGGGGGGGGGGGGGGGGGGGGGGGGGGGGGGGGGGGGGGGGGGGGGGGGGGGGGGGGGGGGGGGGGGGGGGGGGGGGGGGGGGGGGGGGGGGGGGGGGGGGGGGGGGGGGGGGGGGGGGGGGGGGGGGGGGGGGGGGGGGGGGGGGGGGGGGGGGGGGGGGGGGGGGGGGGGGGGGGGGGGGGGGGGGGGGGGGGGGGGGGGGGGGGGGGGGGGGGGGGGGGGGGGGGGGGGGGGGGGGGGGGGGGGGGGGGGGGGGGGGGGGGGGGGGGGGGGGGGGGGGGGGGGGGGGGGGGGGGGGGGGGGGGGGGGGGGGGGGGGGGGGGGGGGGGGGGGGGGGGGGGGGGGGGGGGGGGGGGGGGGGGGGGGGGGGGGGGGGGGGGGGGGGGGGGGGGGGGGGGGGGGGGGGGGGGGGGGGGGGGGGGGGGGGGGGGGGGGGGGGGGGGGGGGGGGGGGGGGGGGGGGGGGGGGGGGGGGGGGGGGGGGGGGGGGGGGGGGGGGGGGGGGGGGGGGGGGGGGGGGGGGGGGGGGGGGGGGGGGGGGGGGGGGGGGGGGGGGGGGGCCTGCGCCGGTAAACTTCATCATCACCGTCGCCACGCCGTCATGCTGACGGAACTCTCCCTCGGCCTCAACTGGATCAAGAGTTCGAGGGACGTCACCGAGATGAACGTGTGCTGATCGCGGAGGTGCCGTACGTTTGGTACTTGGATCGGTTGGATCGCGAAGACGTTCGACTACATCAACCGCGTTACTAAACGCTTCCGCTTTCGGTCTACGAGGGTACGTGGACACACTCTTCCCCGCTCGTTGCTATGCATCTCCTAGATGGATCTTGCGTGATCGTAGGTAAATTTTTTGAAATACCGCGTTCCCCAACAGTGGCATCCGAGCCAGGTCTATGCGTAGATGTTATATGTGTTGGGGAACGCAGTATTTCAAAAAATTTCCTACGATCACGCAAGATCTATCTAGAGATGCATAGCAACGAGCGGGGAGAGTGTGTCCACGTACCCTCGTAGACCGAAAGCGGAAGCGTTAAGTAACGCAGTTGATGTAGTCGAACGTCTTCGCGATCCAACCGATCAAGTATCGAACGCACGGCACCTCCGCGGTCTGCACACGTTCAGCTCGGTGACGTCCCACGAACTCTAGATCCAGCTGAGGCCGAGGGAGAGTTTTGTCAGCACGACGGCGTGGGGGGGGGGGGGGGGGGGGGGGGGGGGGGGGGGGGGGGGGGGGGGGGGGGGGGGGGGGGGGGGGGGGGGGGGGGGGGGGGGGGGGGGGGGGGGGGGGGGGGGGGGGGGGGGGGGGGGGGGGGGGGGGGGGGGGGGGGGGGGGGGGGGGGGGGGGGGGGGGGGGGGGGGGGGGGGGGGGGGGGGGGGGGGGGGGGGGGGGGGGGGGGGGGGGGGGGGGGGGGGGGGGGGGGGGGGGGGGGGGGGGGGGGGGGGGGGGGGGGGGGGGGGGGGGGGGGGGGGGGGGGGGGGGGGGGGGGGGGGGGGGGGGGGGGGGGGGGGGGGGGGGGGGGGGGGGGGGGGGGGGGGGGGGGGGGGGGGGGGGGGGGGGGGGGGGGGGGGGGGGGGGGGGGGGGGGGGGGGGGGGGGGGGGGGGGGGGGGGGGGGGGGGGGGGGGGGGGGGGGGGGGGGGGGGGGGGGGGGGGGGGGGGGGGGGGGGGGGGGGGGGGGGGGGGGGGGGGGGGGGGGGGGGGGGGGGGGGGGGGGGGGGGGGGGGGGGGGGGGGGGGGGGGGGGGGGGGGGGGGGGGGGGGGGGGGGGGGGGGGGGGGGGGGGGGGGGGGGGGGGGGGGGGGGGGGGGGGGGGGGGGGGGGGGGGGGGGGGGGGGGGGGGGGGGGGGGGGGGGGGGGGGGGGGGGGGGGGGGGGGGGGGGGGGGGGGGGGGGGGGGGGGGGGGGGGGGGGGGGGGGGGGGGGGGGGGGGGGGGGGGGGGGGGGGGGGGGGGGGGGGGGGGGGGGGGGGGGGGGGGGGGGGGGGGGGGGGGGGGGGGGGGGGGGGGGGGGGGGGGGGGGGGGGGGGGGGGGGGGGGGGGGGGGGGGGGGGGGGGGGGGGGGGGGGGGGGGGGGGGGGGGGGGGGGGGGGGGGGGGGGGGGGGGGGGGGGGGGGGGGGGGGGGGGGGGGGGGGGGGGGGGGGGGGGGGGGGGGGGGGGGGGGGGGGGGGGGGGGGGGGGGGGGGGGGGGGGGGGGGGGGGGGGGGGGGGGGGGGGGGGGGGGGGGGGGGGGGGGGGGGGGGGGGGGGGGGGGGGGGGGGGGGGGGGGGGGGGGGGGGGGGGGGGGGGGGGGGGGGGGGGGGGGGGGGGGGGGGGGGGGGGGGGGGGGGGGGGGGGGGGGGGGGGGGGGGGGGGGGGGGGGGGGGGGGGGGGGGGGGGGGGGGGGGGGGGGGGGGGGGGGGGGGGGGGGGGGGGGGGGGGGGGGGGGGGGGGGGGGGGGGGGGGGGGGGGGGGGGGGGGGGGGGGGGGGGGGGGGGGGGGGGGGGGGGGGGGGGGGGGGGGGGGGGGGGGGGGGGGGGGGGGGGGGGGGGGGGGGGGGGGGGGGGGGGGGGGGGGGGGGGGGGGGGGGGGGGGGGGGGGGGGGGGGGGGGGGGGGGGGGGGGGGGGGGGGGGGGGGGGGGGGGGGGGGGGGGGGGGGGGGGGGGGGGGGGGGGGGGGGGGGGGGGGGGGGGGGGGGGGGGGGGGGGGGGGGGGGGGGGGGGGGGGGGGGGGGGGGGGGGGGGGGGGGGGGGGGGGGGGGGGGGGGGGGGGGGGGGGGGGGGGGGGGGGGGGGGGGGGGGGGGGGGGGGGGGGGGGGGGGGGGGGGGGGGGGGGGGGGGGGGGGGGGGGGGGGGGGGGGGGGGGGGGGGGGGGGGGGGGGGGGGGGGGGGGGGGGGGGGGGGGGGGGGGGGGGGGGGGGGGGGGGGGGGGGGGGGGGGGGGGGGGGGGGGGGGGGGGGGGGGGGGGGGGGGGGGGGGGGGGGGGGGGGGGGGGGGGGGGGGGGGGGGGGGGGGGGGGGGGGGGGGGGGGGGGGGGGGGGGGGGGGGGGGGGGGGGGGGGGGGGGGGGGGGGGGGGGGGGGGGGGGGGGGGGGGGGGGGGGGGGGGGGGGGGGGGGGGGGGGGGGGGGGGGGGGGGGGGGGGGGGGGGGGGGGGGGGGGGGGGGGGGGGGGGGGGGGGGGGGGGGGGGGGGGGGGGGGGGGGGGGGGGGGGGGGGGGGGGGGGGGGGGGGGGGGGGGGGGGGGGGGGGGGGGGGGGGGGGGGGGGGGGGGGGGGGGGGGGGGGGGGGGGGGGGGGGGGGGGGGGGGGGGGGGGGGGGGGGGGGGGGGGGGGGGGGGGGGGGGGGGGGGGGGGGGGGGGGGGGGGGGGGGGGGGGGGGGGGGGGGGGGGGGGGGGGGGGGGGGGGGGGGGGGGGGGGGGGGGGGGGGGGGGGGGGGGGGGGGGGGGGGGGGGGGGGGGGGGGGGGGGGGGGGGGGGGGGGGGGGGGGGGGGGGGGGGGGGGGGGGGGGGGGGGGGGGGGGGGGGGGGGGGGGGGGGGGGGGGGGGGGGGGGGGGGGGGGGGGGGGGGGGGGGGGGGGGGGGGGGGGGGGGGGGGGGGGGGGGGGGGGGGGGGGGGGGGGGGGGGGGGGGGGGGGGGGGGGGGGGGGGGGGGGGGGGGGGGGGGGGGGGGGGGGGGGGGGGGGGGGGGGGGGGGGGGGGGGGGGGGGGGGGGGGGGGGGGGGGGGGGGGGGGGGGGGGGGGGGGGGGGGGGGGGGGGGGGGGGGGGGGGGGGGGGGGGGGGGGGGGGGGGGGGGGGGGGGGGGGGGGGGGGGGGGGGGGGGGGGGGGGGGGGGGGGGGGGGGGGGGGGGGGGGGGGGGGGGGGGGGGGGGGGGGGGGGGGGGGGGGGGGGGGGGGGGGGGGGGGGGGGGGGGGGGGGGGGGGGGGGGGGGGGGGGGGGGGGGGGGGGGGGGGGGGGGGGGGGGGGGGGGGGGGGGGGGGGGGGGGGGGGGGGGGGGGGGGGGGGGGGGGGGGGGGGGGGGGGGGGGGGGGGGGGGGGGGGGGGGGGGGGGGGGGGGGGGGGGGGGGGGGGGGGGGGGGGGGGGGGGGGGGGGGGGGGGGGGGGGGGGGGGGGGGGGGGGGGGGGGGGGGGGGGGGGGGGGGGGGGGGGGGGGGGGGGGGGGGGGGGGGGGGGGGGGGGGGGGGGGGGGGGGGGGGGGGGGGGGGGGGGGGGGGGGGGGGGGGGGGGGGGGGGGGGGGGGGGGGGGGGGGGGGGGGGGGGGGGGGGGGGGGGGGGGGGGGGGGGGGGGGGGGGGGGGGGGGGGGGGGGGGGGGGGGGGGGGGGGGGGGGGGGGGGGGGGGGGGGGGGGGGGGGGGGGGGGGGGGGGGGGGGTCTTTTTGTTTTTATTTTATTTTTGGCCAGGGACCTATCCGCGATTATTTTTATCGCAGATTAGCCCCTGGTCTTCAAACCCTCGCAACTTTTTAACCGTTTGCCCAAATCCAGTGAAACCAACGCTAAAATCTTCGTCTCGAGCCCCTCTTTCCAGTTAATCAACTTGAACATGGTTTTGACAATTTAAAATTTGGTTTCAAGAAGATTTGAATTCGAAGTTCTTTTGATCGTAGTTTGAGTTTCGTAGCTCCGATTTAATCGATTCTTTTTGCAAATCGAAACTCTTCAGTTGAACTTTCAGATTGGATATTCTTATTTGAGTTTTACCCTTGCATCTATGCTTGAGTGCTTATGTATGCTATTGTTTGTTTGCGATAGAATTCCCGGAGTGCGAAGCGTGCTACTACGAGTCTCTAGGGTTTGCGGATCGTCAGCAAGGCAAGTAACACATTGATCATACATCTTTATTACCCAGTTTTTTATGCATTAGTTACAACCCTCAAACACTGCATGATTAGGATGTGATTAACTTGTGGGTATTGGGAAGTAGATGATGAGGTAGAACCTATTGCCCTGTTATTATCAAACCTTGGGAGTTACTTCTAGGTTATGCTTATATTGCTATGTTATGCTCGTAGACGTGGTTTGGTTTGAGTGATCCATGACAGATGTGAGATTGTTAATTAATGGTTAACTTAAGGTGGTTACTTAAATACACATCTGGGTGGATTGGTTTCGGACACCTGGGGTTATACCAGTGTTGTCCTAGGAGATCCCGGGGAATCCGTGTGATCATCCTATGGTTCGCCACCCAGGCTCAAAGGGATCATAAGATTATTCATGCTAGAAACTTCCGTGTGCAGCCACAATCCATTATGGGCTCTGGCATAGTTGAGTATGTTGTGTGACCTCTTCCAGTGGTAGGCTAGCAGATGTAGGGGATGTAGGTGGTACGGTTTACTCGTTGAAAGAGTTAATGCTTCTGAAAGGCTGTGTCTCGGTCATCCGTTTCTCAAACACCAAGCAGTGCGAGAAATTCAACGGAGGAGATCGAGTATTGTGGGGAAAAGTGTGCAAACCTCTGCAGAGTGTACAAACTAATCATGGTTAGCCGTGTCCCCGGTTATGGACATCTTGAGTATCTGGTACTTGAATTATTGATTGATCTCATCATGTTACTTAAATAATTTGTTGGGTTATTGATGTTAATTTGGGATTGAGTTGGGGTTACCTTCTCAATATTTTCAATAAACTTTGTAGTTAAATAAAAAATTTATTCCTTTGTTGTAGGGAAAAATTAGCTTTATGCAAAAATAAACTTAGAGCCTCCACCAGCCATATATGCATGTAGTGATAGTTATTATTCATCATTATCCTATGGTGTGAATTTGCCAGTACATTCAATGTACTGACCCTTTGTGGCTGCAACGTCTCATGTTGCAGGAATCTTACAACGAGTAAGTGATACGTTAGGGTTACGATTTCTACACTCAACTTTGCCGTTGGTGTTGATGGGAATCCACAACTTTGTTGTTACTTCCGCTATATGGATTGAGGTAATAGTATTTACGCTACTTTATACATGTGATTTACCTCTGTTATAAATCCTCGAGTATTGTGTGTGTTAGCATACCGATCCAGGGATGACACTTAAGCACAGAGACTTCGATCCATTCGGGTCGGGTCGCTACAACAAGGGGTGGGGGCGCGGCCCCCCTTTCCTTCTCCCTCTCCCTCTCTTTCCTTCTCTCCTACTCCGAATAGGAAAGAGGAGGGGAATCCTACTTGGACTGGGGAGTCCTAGTAGGATTCCCCACACCTGGCGCGCCCCCCTAGGGCCGGCCACCTCTTCCCTCCCCTCCTTTATATACGTGGCCAGGGGGCACCCCATAGACACACAAGTTGATTCTTAGCCATGTGCGGTGCCCCCCTCCACAGATTTCCACCTCGGTCATATTGTCGTAGTGCTCCCCCCCCCCCCCCCCCCCCCCCCCCCCCCCCCCCCCCCCCCCCCCCCCCCCCCCCCCCCCCCCCCCCCCCCCCCCCCCCCCCCCCCCCCCCCCCCCCCCCCCCCCCCCCCCCCCCCCCCCCCCCCCCCCCCCCCCCCCCCCCCCCCCCCCCCCCCCCCCCCCCCCCCCCCCCCCCCCCCCCCCCCCCCCCCCCCCCCCCCCCCCCCCCCCCCCCCCCCCCCCCCCCCCCCCCCCCCCCCCCCCCCCCCCCCCCCCCCCCCCCCCCCCCCCCCCCCCCCCCCCCCCCCCCCCCCCCCCCCCCCCCCCCCCCCCCCCCCCCCCCCCCCCCCCCCCCCCCCCCCCCCCCCCCCCCCCCCCCCCCCCCCCCCCCCCCCCCCCCCCCCCCCCCCCCCCCCCCCCCCCCCCCCCCCCCCCCCCCCCCCCCCCCCCCCCCCCCCCCCCCCCCCCCCCCCCCCCCCCCCCCCCCCCCCCCCCCCCCCCCCCCCCCCCCCCCCCCCCCCCCCCCCCCCCCCCCCCCCCCCCCCCCCCCCCCCCCCCCCCCCCCCCCCCCCCCCCCCCCCCCCCCCCCCCCCCCCCCCCCCCCCCCCCCCCCCCCCCCCCCCCCCCCCCCCCCCCCCCCCCCCCCCCCCCCCCCCCCCCCCCCCCCCCCCCCCCCCCCCCCCCCCCCCCCCCCCCCCCCCCCCCCCCCCCCCCCCCCCCCCCCCCCCCCCCCCCCCCCCCCCCCCCCCCCCCCCCCCCCCCCCCCCCCCCCCCCCCCCCCCCCCCCCCCCCCCCCCCCCCCCCCCCCCCCCCCCCCCCCCCCCCCCCCCCCCCCCCCCCCCCCCCCCCCCCCCCCCCCCCCCCCCCCCCCCCCCCCCCCCCCCCCCCCCCCCCCCCCCCCCCCCCCCCCCCCCCCCCCCCCCCCCCCCCCCCCCCCCCCCCCCCCCCCCCCCCCCCCCCCCCCCCCCCCCCCCCCCCCCCCCCCCCCCCCCGTGAACATTTTTCTGGCCTAAAAATGCAATTTTGAAAAATGCATATTTTTCTAATTCAAATAAAATAGCAATAAAAATCCAAATAAATTATTTATTTGATTCTAACAATTTCCTCCATTATTTCTTTTATTTTGGAGAAGTCATTTTATCTCCTCTCTTTTATTTTTATATTGGAAATATTTCGGAGAGAAAAATTATTAAAACCAAAATGATTCTCTTTTCAAATTTGAGAAAAATTCAAATATGAAAGTAAATGAAATCCCCAACTCGCTCCGTGGGTCCTTGAGTTGCTTACAATTTCTAGGATCACAAACGAAATGCAAATAAAAATATGATATGCATATGATGACCTATGTATAACATTCCAAATTGAAAATTTGGGATGTTACACAAAAAACATGTTTGAGTTGTTTTACTGGATAGAGGGGATCATAACGAAGAAGTGGGCGTTGGTTTCGTTGGATTTGGATAAGCGAGGAAAAAGTAACGAGGTTTGAAGAACAGGGACTAATCTGTAAAGAAAAATAATCACAGATAGGTCCCTGGCCGAAAACTAAAATAAAAAGAAAAAATCTACCGAACGAACGTTCGCTACCGAAACTAATCCGACGAAAACCGTTCGCTACAGAACCCTAGCTAATGAACGCTCGCAAAATAAACTAACCTAAAATAAACCGAGTATTCAACAAAAAAATGAAAACAAAAAACCGGATCGGGTATGGTTTATGCCGGTTCGGCGTTTTAGGCGGAGAAAACCGGCGGCGAGATGGGACAGCGGACAGCGGGCGGCGGCTCTGGCGACTGGCGGTGATGGCGCGGGGCGGCGGAGTGCGGCAGCGGCGTCGGGGCGGCACGCGGCAACGGCGGCGGGGCGGAGCGAAGGCGGCGGCGGGAACAGGCGAGGCGGTGGTGCGGCGGCGCGGTTCCGGCGAGATGCGGCAGCGGCGCGGCGAACGAGGGAAGAGGGAGGGCCGGCGACGCTATTTAAAGGCCCCGGGGTGCCTTGCCGACTTGGGGAGGGGGTCGGCGGGAGGCGGCTCCGACCCGGACTCCTAGCCGGAGTCCGGCGAGGACACGGGCGGCGGCGCGAGCGGGGAAGGCGGTCGGCGGGGCACTGGGCCGCGGCCTGGCTGAGCTGGGCCTGCCGAGTTCGGCGAACATTTAAAAAAAAAACAATTTTACAGAAAAAAAATAAAACCAATAAATAAAAATATACTATAGGCATATAATATATCAAAATTTTCAGAAAAAGATTTTCTACCACATGAACATTTTTCTAACGTCAAATAAAATCCACAAAAATTTAAATAAAACAAAGAGTGCTACTGTTGCAATAAAACCCAATAAAAATCATTTTAAAAATACCAAAATAAATTCAAATTTATTTCTCTCCAATTTTCTAATGTAGGGAATCATTTTACCCTAATTTCCATATATTTTATTTTTGGAGAAAAATAATTTGAATAAAATCCAAATAACTCCAAATTGAAAAATACTTTCAAAGGGACTTTAAATTTGAATTATTTTAAACTTCCAACTCATATTTCATATGTTTTGAAGAAGTCATTTTATCTTCTCTCATGAAAATCATTGAGTTGCTTAAAGTTTCTAAATTTGAAAATATTTCCAAATAAAATTCAAATCTTTTCGAAACCCTTTTCATTTATTTAAATGGAAGAAGTCATGTCATCTTCTCTCCAGGGTTTTGTGGTGAAAAGAATTTGAATTCATGGAGATCATAAATGCAAAATGAAAGTTTGGGAAAGTCCTTTTATTCTTTCTCATTTAACTTTCAAAAGTTTCAATTTCACTCACTTTCAGTCAATCAATCACACAACAATCAAACAAACAATCAAAACTATCTATTTAATATAACATACCAAAATTTAGAATTTTGGGATGTTACAAACCTACCACCCTTAACATGAATTTCGTCCTCGAGATTCGGAGAGGCTAGCAAGAAATAGGTTAGGTTTGGGGGTCCTCTCAAAATCCATCGATCGTCATAGGGGGGGTCTGGGGTGCTACCACCCTTAGAAACATGGTTACGGTTCCATCAAAACTCATATACTTCATCCTTTTTGTTGACAGTGTCGATCTTCTCCGATTCTCGGGAAAATTCCTTCTCTGGCTCTTCTGGTAGTGGCATAACCTTTTTCCTCAATTCCTCTGTCCTGTCATCTTAGTAAGGTCCTCCTGTGACTGGGTCTTTATTATCTGACGGGTCTGGCGCCAATACTAAACAACTATCGATATCTCATGGTGGTCAACAATTTATTGTTTCTCCTGCAGGAAATGGGTCTGGGCTTCATTCTCACAGTATATCCTACGATTGGCAACAACTGCCTTGTACAAGGGGAAAAATTGTCATACCATTCTAAGGTTCAAACAAGGTTTTGATCGTCGTTGCTCTACTATGGGTAAGTCACTCAGATTTACCATCCCATATAGCAGAGGCGAATAATAAGAGTAAGTCGGTATGGTGATCAATCCATCCCGCACCCAAATCATTACCTTGTATATGGTTTAGCGAATCTCGCATTCTAACACTCGGCCATCCTCACAAGCATTGCAGAATTTCTCTTGTCGACGAACTAAGTTCGGATAAATCCATGGATTCTGCAAGCCAAACAAACATCTATCGTTTCTTCACATCTCTCAGGTTTTGCGTTACTCCTATAAGATCATCTGTCGATAAAGGCATAACTTCTTCCAGGGTTTTTCCTTCAGCAAGAGTGTGCTTGCTTCTTGGCAGGTCCTGGGGCCTGTGGGTTATGGCCCATCTCATCACTTGTAAACCTTGAACTCATCATCGGGGGCAACTGATCATTATTCCAACATCCAGCTTCCTAGCATTCTTAAATCCACCCAATTGTACTGTCTCCCTTCCTTCTATTGGTACCAAACTAAGACGTGATTACTCAGACTCATCATGGAGTTACAATTGCTCCATATTACCAACATTATACCTCCTTTATATTCCAACAGTACTTCATCCCTTCATATTCTTGGGATATCCCACATATCGAGATAAAACTCGTACTTATTTTGTCCAAAGTCCACTCTGTGGAATGTCATTATCTTCTCCAGGGGTCAAGTGTCCTCACAGGGTACTACCACCCTTGAAATGCACAAATTCATCCATAGACCATATTTCTCATATACTCGAAAATGGTCAAGATCTTTCTTCATAGAGTAACAACTCATAAAATCCAAATCAGTACCAACGATGCTAACTTTATCGATTCTCAAATTATTACAATCTCCTGCATTTCCATTACATGCCTCAACTCAACACCTCACTAATAAAAGAAATGTCCCCACTACTACTACTACTATATTTCTCGTTGCAACTCAACTATTTATCACAAGTCTCCTTCTCTTTGGGACAATCTCTGGCAAAGTGCCCTGCTTCATTACAATGAAAACATATTACTTCCGACAAGTCTCAAGGTTTCCTCATGATTACATAGCCTCCTTGGGTCCTCGGCTTCCTTTTTGGGCAACTGCTGAAGTAGTGCCCTGACTCCTTGCACCTGAAACAGGTGATATGACTCAGGTCCTTCCTGGTATCCAATCTACTTCTCTTCCTGGACTTTTTCGTTCCAACCAGGGCTTCTATTTCCTGTGGGTCATACTCTACTTCCTCTATCGGGAATTCTACTAGATCCCCATTCAGACAATTCTGGGAAATGTGTCCTTCTTCTCTACATGAATAGCAAGACTTGGTGCAAGGTTTAATTGGTTCTTCTTTGGGTGTGTCCTCCACCTCTTCCTTCATCACAGGGTCTTCTAAAATTTCCATGAGGGCTCCTTTCATTGCTTCTTTCTTCTGCTGGATGGTTCTTTGTACCATGGGATAAATGTGACACTGAGCAGGGTAGTGGGTAGTCCCTTCACACAAGAAACAAGAAATCTGCCTAGTTGGGCATTCTTCAGCTGGGTGACTTTCTTCACAATGAGGGCATTCATCCTGGTGTTCTTTATGGTTGTGTCCTATTTCTCCACAGAGATTGCATGCACAAGGTTTCTTCCTATCCTTTCCATAAGGCTTCAATTTCTGGGACACAAACCGAGACTTTGGCAAAGTCAACTTAAATTCTTCCCAAGTGGTTACTCTTTGCCATCCATTAATGGTTTGGTACATCCTCCACCAAGTAGCAGCACCTCTTTCAAAGCACTGAAGAGCATGCTGGGTCATATCCTTTCCGACTATAGGGTTATTCTCCATATGATCTTCCATGTTCTGAATCCATCGGTCCGTCTCCAATTGAGTTCTCGGTCCCAGAAAGGTGAGTTCATCTCCATTCATCCTCTATTGGGTCCAGGGGTTTTGGGGTGAGATAAGAGAGATAGGGAGGGATACACACAATACAAACAAAAGTTTTGAAAAGACAGATTTTATTTGTGGCTGTCGGAAAAACATCAAACAAATGACAGCTCACAAACGTTGGATCTAACGTAGGTATATAATAGGGGTTTGGTTTTCTAAATATCAATAAATATTCAAAGTCGCCAAACTCTTCAAGTCTTGTTCATGTCTCCGATGGCTTTTTCCGATCGTGTTTGTCCTTCTCAAGTTATTTTGCCAGATCATCCCTATTGACGCGAAGTCTCTCATGACGTCCTTTAATATTCTGGAGTTGCGTTCCAAACTTCTGGGTTTCAACATCCTTGGCATGAACCATGGTCCTACTGTCCTTCAGTTCCTGACGAATCTCCTGTATCTCGAGGATTTTGCTCCTCCAGCTTGACTACTTTAAGCTTCTGGGTCCCGAGTTCTTCACGAAATGCTTCCTTGTCAAATATGGCTTCCTGCAGGTCCATCTTAAAATCCTTGATGTAATACTCCAGATCCTGGTGATACACCGGCTAAGGTTAAAACTTCGTCTTTGCTGATAGGTGCTCCATTAGCCTTCTACCATCCAATCCTTCCAAAGAAATGCATGCTTAACTCAGCACGGTGGCAATAGCATAAGCGGGCGATAACACCATGGTTAGCCGTGTCTATGCCCATGTTACTGCCATGAGCTTTCATTCCATAATTGATATCTCCTGTCTTAGGGTTTTCTTGACAAAAACTTTGAGTTTTTAACTCTCCGTGTTCCGATCTTTCTCCAACACACCTTGATCTCAGGTATTGACAGCTTCAATAGTCTGACAATTCCATAAGGGTAGCTTTTCCTAGGTCATACCAATCCGGAAAAATCTTCAGAGCCTTCAAATTCTCCTAGTCATCGGAGTCTTCAACCATTGTAGTTTCCATTATTATAATGCACGGTAAAATCCTCTTCATTCCGAAGTGGTCTTAGTTGTCCGATATCTTGTACTTCTTGGAGTGGTCTCATCAGCCGAATCTTCGTGTGGTCAAAAAGGGAAAGGGGTATAGTCTAACTAAAAGGGGATATTTGATAAAGCTCAGAAAAGAAGAGAGGTAAAATATCTTTTTGAAAATGAAGTTGTAGAGAAAATCTTTCCTATGGGCTTGCCAGTTTCTAGGGGTCACGTCCTACAGTCAACATGTGCTCTGATACCATCTTGTAGCGACCCGACCCGAATGGATCAAAGTCTCTGTGCTTAAGTGTCATCCCTGGATCGGTATGCTGACACACACAGTACTCGAGGATTTATAACAGAGGTAAATCACATGTATAAAGTAACATAACACTACTGCAGGATGCTGCTAATGCGACACTATGATCAGAGACCCTTCGAGAAACTGTGTGCGATGCCATAATCACAAACGGTGCTGTATGAAAACCGTCAGAAATGTGTAAAATGTTTGCGATGACGGATGCATCAAACACGGTTCAGGTTTTAGTTGCGTGTGCGATGAAGGGCATACGGTTCAGTTCAATGAACTGTTTGCGATGAGGAGGAACAAAAGAAACGGGCAGCCAGATGAAGGTGTGTGCGATACACAGCATACGGTTCACTCGGATGAACTGTTTGTGATTAGGCAACACAAAAGAAACGGTCAGCCAGATCAAAGGTGTGTGCGATATACGGCATGCGGTTCACTCGGATGAACTGTTTGCATTGAGACATGAGAACAGAAACAGTTCAACTGAACAAGATGTGTGTGATACAAGGCAAACAGGTCTGTAATCGGAGACGTGTGCGAAGACTGATAACAACACAGACAATTACTGCTAACAAGCCGTGTGTGTTGTGAGCAAATGATTGCTGGTATACAATTGTGAGTGATTGATGAAAACATCACCGACGGGTTCCATTGTTTAGTCCGTGTGCGATGTGATTTTCTTTGTCCGCACAACATCTACGCTCTGTCTACAGCATCAACATATATACTTAAAAAGACAGCATTGCATAACCAAATTAAGCATACGATTACACAAGTGACTACACACATAACATTTCCACACACCAAAGAAAGCAATTACATGCATACTAAAGTAGGAGAAACGAGGATCTAATCATCTACTTATTGTTGCGACGACGCTTGCCATTGCTCTGTTTCCGGCTAGATCCCTGGCCGTTTTGGGGAAGGAGGGACTTCCTCATGTCAACGATCCGCCTGTACATGTCGTAGCTCGTGTACGCCTCCTTGGTCACGTACACGACATGAGCTTTGTCGAGTTTCTCCATCCAGGCCGAGTGCCAGGCACGCTTGTCCTTGTTGCACCAATCCTTCATGTCTCTGTAGTAGGGGTCGATGATGGCCTCGGCGAGTTGAACCAGTGAGTCCTTCTCATGCTCCTTGCTACCCCTGATCTTGTATTGGCCCTGGATGTCGACAAGATTCTGGGAGGCGATGCCCGAATTCTCGAGTGCCTTTACATCGTTGGTGATGTCCACCGTAGCGAACATGTAGTGGGGGTTGTTGACAAACCTGGCGAAACACTCGCAAGGCCTTGTGGCCAGGCAGTAGTGGTAGACGAGGACGTGGTGGCGCACGCACATCTGGGCGATGGCGACCTTGGGACGAGACCCGACACGAACGCGGGTGTACTCGAGGTCGAACCCGACCACCTTGTACTTCTCCTCGGCAAGCAACAGCTCCATGATGTGGATGGAGTGCTCCGCCCAGACCGGGTCGTTGGTGTACACCACCGAGAGGTCCATGAACCTTCTGTGGGTGTCCACCACGACACGCATGGTGAACTGCTGCTCGTCGTCGGCAGCCGCTCGGAGCGCCATTGGAGCCGCGCAGGATACCCTCTAAGAATTTCTTGTGGTGGGTGTGCTTCTTGCAATGGTGGGGCGCGATCAAAAGGTTGAAGAGACACAAGGGTAGGTTAAATGGCCGCTGTAATAAATGGGGCCCGGCCTGCCTGTAATCGTCACGTCTTGTCACGGCGTTCATAGCGGAGGATTCCAGAATCCAGTGCACGCTTGACAACATCGCACCCCAGGCGTGGGCTCGAAGAGCCTGTTCCCGCGCTACCGTGCTGTTTACCCCGCAAGCTTCCCGCCCGGCTAGTTTGTCCACACGTCGGCTAGAAGAGGGACAAATCGTGGGCGTTTATTGGCAAAAAGCTTTGTAAAAACAAAGTGTGTGGAATGACTTCGGTCATAAGTTTACCCTTGGGTGATGAGGTCAAAGTTACACAGAAGGGTGATGATGAACACTCGAGTGCGATAATTAATTCTGCGCTCTACAGTGCACACGGTGGAAGAAACCAACTGTGTGCAATATTGTCGAAGATCGCAGTCGAGTTAGCTATACAGATCGTGTGCTGTGAGATCGACAAGGTAAACTGATTCGAGAATGGTTAATAAAATTTAAGACCATTGCATATTAAGGTCAAAATAGTGCTAGCAATATACGAGTCTCATACGATGCCATTTCAACGATTGTACCACAAAAGCTCAAAATGTTACAAGGTTCAAATTCCAAAGTTATATGGCTCAAATTCAAATATTACAAGGTTCAAACTGATATTAGAAATGAAATTCAGCTCATCAGCTGCAAACGCTCGCGCTGATGCGCTGAACATGGATATCAGAGAGGTTCAAACTAATATCACCGCTTCTAAGTCTGGCTTCGAAACCTCACAATTTTTGCAAAGGGGTCAACCACTGAGAAGTCATGTATGGGGTTGACCCGATGACTTTCGATTACTCTGTCATCTGAAGTTCCAAAATGAAATTCAGCATTTTTGGAGCCTACTCCATTCTGTCGCAGGCACCGACGCTGATCAACAGACCATTCATTTTTGCGAAATAAATGTAGGGCAAACCTCATTTCCTTCAGCACCCTTGCTCTGAGAACAAAGAACCTGGCGAATATAATCTCCGGTAAGGTCCCTCGGTAGGAGTTCAAAGTAATTTCCGAGAGATGCAGATCTAGGCATTCGACATGATTGTTATATTGTATCACATTATCCACCACTGGGCCTAATCTTCTGCAAAAGAAGAAAACGTGTTAGTGCCTACATGCAGTTTTGAACATTACTACAGGCCTAGCTATTTGGTTTGCAGGATTTGTAAAATGCACTAACATGCCATCTTCGATCTGACATGATTAACATGGGCATTTGATTACATTCTAGAAAAATGTAGCCTTCTTCACAAGAGGTTGGAGTGGATGAAAAGTTCCCTAAGAAAACTAGTACAGATGAATCCAAAGGAGAAATGCTTATTGAATGTAACCATATGGATCAAGCAACCAATATGGGGGGGGGGCATGTATGTACTGAAATCCTCCAAAAGAACCTTCAGAAATCGTAGTACATTGTCATTGTAAACTTGGAAAAAGGTGTCACAAATTGAACTCCTTATGGTTAACATTTAATAGGAAAGGAACATCACCTTGATATATAGCTTCTCCAGGCACGGAAAGCATCTCAGGAAACTGACAACTTGCTCCAGGTCGGGCCCGATAGATTCTAGTGCCAAGACCTTCACTGTGCGCAGTTCCCCCCCCCCCCCCCCCCCCCCCCCCCCCCCCCCCCCCCCCCCCCCCCCCCCCCCCCCCCCCCCCCCCCCCCCCCCCCCCCCCCCCCCCCCCCCCCCCCCCCCCCCCCCCCCCCCCCCCCCCCCCCCCCCCCCCCCCCCCCCCCCCCCCCCCCCCCCCCCCCCCCCCCCCCCCCCCCCCCCCCCCCCCCCCCCCCCCCCCCCCCCCCCCCCCCCCCCCCCCCCCCCCCCCCCCCCCCCCCCCCCCCCCCCCCCCCCCCCCCCCCCCCCCCCCCCCCCCCCCCCCCCCCCCCCCCCCCCCCCCCCCCCCCCCCCCCCCCCCCCCCCCCCCCCCCCCCCCCCCCCCCCCCCCCCCCCCCCCCCCCCCCCCCCCCCCCCCCCCCCCCCCCCCCCCCCCCCCCCCCCCCCCCCCCCCCCCCCCCCCCCCCCCCCCCCCCCCCCCCCCCCCCCCCCCCCCCCCCCCCCCCCCCCCCCCCCCCCCCCCCCCCCCCCCCCCCCCCCCCCCCCCCCCCCCCCCCCCCCCCCCCCCCCCCCCCCCCCCCCCCCCCCCCCCCCCCCCCCCCCCCCCCCCCCCCCCCCCCCCCCCCCCCCCCCCCCCCCCCCCCCCCCCCCCCCCCCCCCCCCCCCCCCCCCCCCCCCCCCCCCCCCCCCCCCCCCCCCCCCCCCCCCCCCCCCCCCCCCCCCCCCCCCCCCCCCCCCCCCCCCCCCCCCCCCCCCCCCCCCCCCCCCCCCCCCCCCCCCCCCCCCCCCCCCCCCCCCCCCCCCCCCCCCCCCCCCCCCCCCCCCCCCCCCCCCCCCCCCCCCCCCCCCCCCCCCCCCCCCCCCCCCCCCCCCCCCCCCCCCCCCCCCCCCCCCCCCCCCCCCCCCCCCCCCCCCCCCCCCCCCCCCCCCCCCCCCCCCCCCCCCCCCCCCCCCCCCCCCCCCCCCCCCCCCCCCCCCCCCCCCCCCCCAAGTCTTACAGTAGCAACGATTGTAAATCCATGGTTTGTGCGCAGTATGACATTCGTGGAGCCTTGATGTATGTAAAGGGAAAAATTGTGCACTACATAATCTGTTGCATAGCGGGGGATGTCCTGCAGAAAATGGTAGGGTTGTTAAAGAAAATATGGTAACATGCAAATCTGGGCCCAAATTGAAAGAACTGTACAGCAGTTGAAATCGAAGGACAAAAGTCTATAATTCAACAGATAGGGTAAACATGATGTCATGGAAATATGAGAGTAATCGAAAGAACAATACATCATTAATTTGCCTAATATAGAAAGAAGAGGGGAAAAAGTCCCCTTTGACGTATATGGTGCATGTGGCACCTTTTATCCAAATGTAGCAATATTTAGAATATGTTCAGGAAAGTAGGCCATGCCAACCGATTTAGGGTGAGATTGAACATACCGCGCGCGTCCTCAAGTTATCTGGTACGATGAGATGGAATATCTGGCGGCGGTCGCCAAGTCCTGAAGTATCGGCGCACTGTACATTCTATGAATGAAAGAAAACCCTCAAATCAGCTCGAATAAAAATGGATTCACGGCGATTTCCGCCGGGTGATTAAAGGAGGCAGATGAACTGGGATAAGAGATGAGATAATATCTCATTAAATTAGTTACCTTGTCGTCCATGAGAAAGAACCCTCAGTACGGCAGATTCCCCAACCGAGCGGAGCTGGGTCGACCGCGAGCAGCGTCGAGAAAGTCGATGCGATAGGCGACGGCAAGCGGAAGTGGCAAAATGCGGTGGGCTTTGCCGGCAGCCTAGCGGCGGTGGCAGGCGTCGAGCTAAGTGTTTACCGCCGCGATAGGCGGTGCCATGGCATAGACGCGGAGGAGCTTGTGCAGGTGTGAATGGAGAACGTACCGGAGGGGCCGAGGTGGGTGGCGGGCGGGGTGGGGATTTTTGTGACGTGGGGATGGTGAGGGTTTTCTTTTTTCTTTTTTGAATTGGGTGGTGAGGGTTTTCTGTCCCACAAAGAATTTTGGGGGTGACGGTTTGCTAGAGCGAACCGTGTGTGATTGACGTAGCAGGCAAAATGATAGTCATTACACACGGTTCCAATTTTGGGAACCATGTGTGATTGACGTACTACCTCCATCCTGGTTTATTGGTCCCCCGTTGTAATTTTTACCAAAATTTGGCGAAATATTTAACATACTCAGACATAGATAATAAGCGTACACGTACATAAGCATAGTTCAACCATAAGTACATAGTTCAACCGTCATTAAGCATACTCAAGCGTACATAGTTCGATCCATCCCACATCTCATCTCACATGCGGCCGGCATGATCCCGAAGCTTCTCCAGGTACTCGGCGTACGCGCCGTGCGCCACCCTGCGAGAATACTTCTGCTTGAAGGAGCCAATGGCCCGTCCTCTTGCATGCGCAAGAACACTTAGATATGCATCATGAATCTTGTGGTTGCAAAATGGGCATCCATAGCCGTCGTTCCAGGTCCTAATACGCCTGTTATGCATTCCCGCATAAAGCTCCCTCAGGATTCGCCTCTTGTACCTCCTCTGGGCATCTTCATCCTCGATGTCCACATCGTCAGACAGCACCTATACATATAGGAAAACAAATTTGGCATCAAATCACTGATTACATGCCGTGAAGTAGGATTAGGAATTTATGGCTATTTATTTATACATATTCAGATATTATGGTTCGATTTTTAAGCACAGTCGTCTATGTACAGACCAATCTTGAAGAAAATAATGGCACAAACATATGTAGGTCATTCAAAATCAATTGTCAAGTCCTGGCTAGGAATTATTAGCACGAACACTAACCCTAGTCGGATTATTAGCAGAAATCATTTGCACAGATGAAACAACTAATCACTTATCACCTGTACCATTCAAACAATCAATACACTACACGGATCTAACGAAACTTACTCAGATTTCATGGATTGGGAGAACATAACCACAGGATTTCTATTCCAAAAAAGGGGAGGCAGGAGTAACCAGAGAAACCCTATGATCTATTTGACACATAAATGGGTATAGATGACTAACCAGCTGTCCGTCGTCGTCGGAGTCATCGCCGGAGTGGTCGTCGGAGTCGTCGCCGGAGTGGTCGTCGGAGTCGGTGTGGAACTCCGCCTCCGACTGTGGAAGCTCGACGCCGTTAACGATGTCAGGGTGCAGCGATAACTCACCGGCGGTGACGGCAACCTCTGTCTCCATCACGCCGTGCTCTGGTGCTTTAGCAGCCCCGGCGTCGCTGTCGGTGTCAAAACCGGCGGATCTCGGGTAGGGGGTCCCGAACTATGCGTCTAAGGTCGATGGTAACAGGAGACAGGGGACACAATGTTTACCCAGGTTCGGGCCCTCTCTATGGAGGTAATACCCTACTTCCTGCTTGATTGATCTTGATGAATATGAGTTTTACAAGAGTTGATCTACCATGAGATCGTAATGGCTAAAACCCTAGAAGTCTAGCATGTATGATGATGATGGTCCTTTTCCTACGGACTAAGCCCTCCGGTTTATATAGACACCGGAGGGGACTAGGGTTGTACAAAGTCGGTTACAGAGAAAGGAATCTTTATATTTGGACGCCAAGCTTGCCTTCCACGCCAAGGAGAGTCCCATCCGGACACGGGAGAGGGTCTTCGGTCTTTGTATCTTCACAGCCCATCAGTCCGGCCCATGCTACACAGTCCAGACGCCCGAGGACCCCCTACTCCAGGACTCCCTCAGTAGCCCCTGAACCAGGCTTCAATGACGATGTGTCCGGCGCGCAAATTGTCTTCGGCATTGCAAGGCGGGTTCCTTCTCCGAATACTCCAAAACAATCTTCGAACACAACGAACGTGTCCGGCTCTGCAAAACAGGTACCACACACAACCGCAGAGTATAATATTTCACAAGTCCAATCTGCTGACAACTTTTTGCAGCGTGACATCACGTCACCACCCGGTTATTATTTTGAACCGTTCTTTGGCCTGTCGCTCCATGTTTCAAGACGCGGTATTGTTGGCACATCTTGTCAAAGTGGAGATCGTGTCCCCTTATTGCGGGATTCTCATTAATACGGGCATGGGTAACCCAACCATTCCATTGGCATGATTCCTCAGGAATAGGCAGGTTTCAAGGCTTAGGAGGAGGCGTTCGATATCCATCGCCTTTATAAAGGGGCCAGGGGTCGTCTTTCTCTTTTACGCCGACCCTTTCCTCAGCCTTTCCAACCTCGAGTTCTAGCACCCAAGGTTCAATTTCATTGCTTCGAGCTTCCCAATTATGTCCGGACCCAGCCCTCAGGGCCGGTGGGTGGCTTCCTCTGTTACAAAGGAGGATATTGCGAAGCTTCGGGCGGCAAGATACCTAACCGCGGAAATCCCCCATAGGCTCCCTGCTCAAGGGCAGGTTATACCTACTCCCAGATCCGGCGAGAGGGTCGTATTCATCTCCCACTTCCTCTGAGGGCTAGGGTTCGCTCTTCATCCCTTCGTCCGAGGGCTCATGTTTTATTACGGACTAGATTTTCATGATCTAGCTCCGGACTCCTTTCTTCACGTCTCGGCGTTCATTATCATGTGCGAGGCCTTCCTTCATATTCCCCCACACTTTGGCTTATGGCTCAAGACCTTTAGTGTGAAGCCAAAGGTAGTCGATGGGAAGCAAGTGGAGTGCGGCGGCGCTATAGTGAGCAAACTTACCAATACTCCTTGGCCAAAAGGCTCCTTCACAGAAACTTCCAACCTATGGCAGCGGGAGTGGTTTTACATCACTGAACCCCGTGGTACCAAGTGGGCAGCTATACCTGCATTCTGATCTAGCCCTCCGTTACAGCTTGCATCATGGATTAATAAGGGGCTGGACTAGGGATCAATTGATGAAGTGCAGACACTACAAAGCCGCCTCCGGAGCCTCATTGAAAAGGACACCGGCCTTATCAACATAATCCAAGTAATGCTAGTCCGCCAGGTCCTTCCGTGCCAGCGACGGCCCCTCCGCATGTGGGAGTTCAACCCGGAAGGACCACAAACCCTTCAGCACTTCTTCGGCACGACGCACAGAGGAATGTGGAAATTATTCTTCGGGCACGAAAACAGTGGCCGGACACAACAGAGGACACCGGCCTTGACTGCAACCATCCGGATACCTCGGTAAGCATTCGACTCCTGAACATAGCTTAGTTTTAAATATCTCGTAACAATATACTGAGAGAACCATATTCGGCCTGGGCTGGATAAAGAAGGCGGAGAGAATCAGGTGTTCGGCCCCTCTTCCCGAAGACTCAGCTGATCCGGTGTTAACAAGGATGCTGGTTCCGGCACCATATCAAGTTCCGGCTAAAGAAGACAAGGAGGAGAGCACGAAGGCCCAGGGTGGCCCCCATTCTAGAGGTATGCCAGACACCTCGTCCAGCGAGACTGGAACTCCCTTTTCCGAAGACGAATGGGAAGGAGAAGCCGAAATCTCTTCTCACCATGGGAAGAAGAGGACTGCCTCCGAAGACTTGAAGATAAAGGCTTCTAAGCGAGGGAAGATATCCCTGTCAGGCGGTTCTGGTTCGGGAGGCGACATTGTCACGCAGTTTCTCCATAAGGACAAGCCCTTAGCCGAATTGTAAGTGAACAAGGGTGTCTTAAACATATCCCGTTCTTTCCTGGTTGCAAGGGTAATTTTTAAAATATATGTTTGTAGTCCGGCCTGCAGTCTTCATCAACAGTCCTCCTCCTCGGGGGATCTTCTTCCGGAGATGATGGAAAGCGAGACGCCTCCACAGACTTCCCCGCCCAATAGGGCAGACGACTCCGAAGTGTCGTCCCGAAGGATCTTTCCCAATCAACAAGTGGTGCGAGGGACAATGAAGACCAGGCCCGAAGGTGATACTTCGGCCGTCCAGGGTCCGGGGTGTGCGGCCCCTACGGGGACCAACAATAAAGGCCCCGGACTATCCGATTTATAGCCCGAGACGACTCTAAGGTCGAGTAAACATATTCCTTTGAAGGGGGTCTGTACCCCTACAGCTGCTTCCAGGGATCCGGAGGTGCCGGATACATGGACGGACATGTTGCGACATGCGCCCATCTCAGAAGAACATCGTACCTTGATGGGTACGGTGGTTGAGAGGATTCTCTCCGCGAAAAGCGGATTGAATGAAGCCTTCATGGGCCTGCTAAGAGGCTTCGAGGTACGTAATGTTAAATTTTTGATTGTGCTCTATACACAAAATGCTCCTGTGTATAGATAGTAGCCCCTGAGACTCTGGTTGGCGTCCAAAGGGAGGCAATCAGAGGATCAAAAAAGATATGCCCAGGAAATAATCTAATTAATTGAAACACAGGCTGCTACCTTCATGACGACTGCCCACGCTACAGAGGTTGCAGGTCTGAAGCAAAAACTTGATGTGGCGGATGATGACATCACGCTTATTAATAGGCGGCTCGACGAGGCGAAGGTATGTTTTGGGGCGGTCAGTGTATGTATGTATAATAACATGAACACGAAGCTAGAATTATATACTGAGACATGCGCAACTGCAGATAGTGCTGCCATGGTGGAGACCCTTCGGGCTGAACTTGCCCAAGCCAAGGAGCAAGCCTGGATGAGTAATGTGGCTGCCAAGAAGGCAGTTGATGAGTTAAAAGCCGAACAGGCTGCTCGGCGCCAGTGTGAGGAGAGAATGTCTACTATGGCGCGCGAGCTAAAGGAAACCACTGTCCGGTGCGAATTCCTCAAGAAGGATAACATAGCCAAAGCGGCCGGTCTCGATAAGGCCTTACAAGAGGCGAGAGAAGCACGATCCGAGTCTAGAGCGGCTCGAGAGGAGATCCGGCAAGCTGGGGAGATAGCGGCCGGTAAGCCTTTCTTATTACAGACTAAATTCGGTGATCCGAAGTATTCCCCTCTTAATCAAATGTGGAGCTCTCCAGATGCATTCTTGGACTTGCCGAAGAGCGCCTCCGATGCGGCGCAATTTTACGAAGTGCAAGAAGGGTATGCAACGGAGAAGCTTTTCTGGTCACAATTCGGCATGCCAAAGCGCCCGCTGTTGCTGAACGAATAGATGGCCCAGTGGGCCGAGCTCCACAAGATATCTGGTTCTGCCATGAAGGACGTCGTGGTCCGGCTGTGGCCGACTGAGCTAATTCCGAATAGTTATTTCGGTTTGGTGCAGCGACTTGTGGATGTGGTGCCGCGTACCGACGCCGTGAAGCGATCAGCGTGCATTGAAGGTGCACGGATGGCCTTTGCCCGTGTCAAGACGTATTGGGTGAAGATGAAGGCCACCGATATTGCAGCGAAGAGTCCACCCGGGGGCAAGGATAAACACACGCCGGAGCATTATTTTGAAGATGTCCTAGAGGGCGCCCGCTTAATAGAGGTTCAGTGCTCAAAGGATATGGTCTTCGAGTGAATGTGACGAAATTGTAAAAACAATATTATAATATTTTAAGGCTATGCCTAAAAGTTTTGGCTCCTCCCGTGCGGCCGTTTTTTTTGTATAATCTGAAAGTTTTCCAGTCATCGGCTTTAGCCCCCTCGCATGAAATACGGGGGTGTTCGGAAAAGCACTTGATCACTCTTAACCCAACGTCTTGGTCCGTGAAGGAGGTGTCAATGCGGCGAACTAGGCAATCGGACTATAGGGCTTTAACACTTTCACTTAGCCATAGGAGTTTGACGGTGGGTCTACGATATAGCCCCTGGTATGTACGCAGTTATCCGAATACGGTGCGTTACATAGGTGACCAGAAGAACGGTCCTTCGTGCAATACGGAAGGAATCACGAAAGATTCTGATAAGTCATCGAGTGGTTGACCAACTCTCGCCGCATCATGACAGTCAGTTTTTGGCTTTCTCTACTGAGGTGCTCATCCGGATGAACCAGGACACAATCACAGTAGTTCTCCCTTTACTACCCTAGCCGATAGAGCGGAACATAAGGTAGTAAGCATAGGAGCCGGGCAACCCAACTATTGACCAAAGACATGATTCGGAGCTGATGCATATAAGGCCAAACTCGCAACGCCGAAGTGTGCTATAAAGCTGTTCGGACTTGCCGGCAATTCTTTTGTTCCCCTGTTGAGCCCTTGGCAATTTATGCCGAGGTGCGTGTGTGAAACAACCGAAGAAGCAAAATTTAGTTCTTTAGAAAAAGTGAATACTGAATACGGATTATGTTCACTGGAACCTGATTGATATGTCAATTGCCATTTTACAGATAATAACGCCACGACTCAGGCTATTTGACATGCCGGTGGTCGAAGGCTGAGGGAGAAGGCACCTTACAGGCTCAAAATAGAGAGTGCGGTCTACGAAAAATTATTTGGACCTCCTGTCGCACGTCTGCGCCGCCTTGTCCCGGTGAAAGGACTCCTTAACAGGAATAGCCTTTGGGTAAGTATACGAAGCCGAACTCTGAAAGAGTCCGTGAGATGACCAGTCTTTGGGCCACCTGTGGTAAATGATAAAAAAATAGTTAGAAAAGAAAAGGAGGCTATGGGAGTGCTTGTAGGCCTGTCCGTATTGTTCCTCCACCGATGACCAGGGTATTTTAAGTACATAATTATGTACACGCGATACAAACTTCGCGGGTATATGAGGCAAATGACGGAGGCCGAACTGCTAATCCAGCTCTGAAATTGATCGGTCCCATTTAATAGAGACCGGCGGCTTAATGGCCGATGAGATATGTAGTTTGATGAGGCCGCTTTGTACTTCGGCTGTAGTAGCCGTAGTATGACCCTCTGTATGGAGGGAGTGTTCCATGTTTCCATTTATTGTTATGACACCGCGTGGACCGGGCATCTGAAGTTTTGCGCGGGCGTAGAGTGGGACCGCATTAAAACGAGCGAAAGCGGTACGCCCCAGAAGTGCATGGTAGCTATTGCGGATCGGGACAATATCAAAGGTCAAGCCTTCGATTCGGAAGTTGTTCGGCGAACCGAAAACGACTTCCAATGTGATGGAGCCCGTGCAGTGAGCTTCTACGCCCGGTACTGCTCCCTTGAGGGTAGTTGTGGTGGGCTTGATTCTTGAAGGATCGATGCCCATTTTGCGGACAGTGTCTTGGTAGAGTAGATTAAGGCTACTGCCGCTGTCCATAAGGACTTTCGTGAGATGGAACCCATCGATAATTGGATCGATGATCAGAGCTGCCGAACCTTCGGGACAGATATGGCTAAATTTTGGGGAGACCGGCTCTATGGCGTATGCGTCCCGTAGTGCACGCCTGTGCGCCCCTGTAGGGGTGCGCGTCACATATATCATGTTTACGGTTTTCACTTCGGGGGGAAATTGCTTCTGACCCCCGGTATTCGGCTGGCGAGTCTCTTCGTCATCGCTGTCACTAGGCGGCCCCTTCCCCTTGTGTCCGGCATTAAGCTTGCCGGCTTGTTTGAAGACCCAACAACTCCTGTTGGTGTGAGTAGCTGGTTTATCGGGGGTGCCATGAATCTGGCAGGGCCGATCCAGTATCTTGTCTAGATTGAATGGTCCGTCTCTATTTGCCTTGAATGGCTTTTTCTGTTAACCGGGTTTGGAGCGGCTGAATCCGGCGTTGACCGCCGTGTCTTGCGTTCTTTCGTTGCGACCTTTGTGTTTATTGCGTCATGGCTTGCCATTGCCGTCTCAAACTTCGGAAGTGCCCGGATCACTGGCGCTGTTGCTTCTGCGAGCTAGCCAGTTATCTTCTCCCGCGCAAAAGCAGGTCATTAGAGCGGTAAGGGCTGCCATGGATTTTGGTTTTTCTTGACCGAGGTGGCGGGCGAGCCACTCATCCCGGACGCTGTGTTTGAAGGCCGCGAGGGCTTCGGCGTCCGAACAATCGACAATTTGGTTCTTTTTAATTAAGAACCTAGTCCAGAGCTTCCTGGTTGATTCTCCGGGCTGCTGGATGATGTGACTTAAGTCATCGGCATCTGGTGGCCGGACATATGTACCTTGGAAGTTATCGCGAAAGGCGTCTTCCAGGTCTTCCCAGCTGCCAGCGGAGTTCTCTGGAAGGCTGTTTAGCCAGTGCCGCGCTGGTCCCTTTAGTTTTAGTAAGAGGTATTTGATGGCGTGGAGGTCGTCACCGCGGGCTATGTGGATATGGAGAAGAAAGTCTTCAATCCATACCGCGGGATCTGTTGTTCCATCGTATGATTCGATATTCATGGGTTTAAACCCTTCTGGGAATTCGTGCTCCATTACCTCGTCGGTGAAGCAAAGTGGGTGTGCGGTGCCTCTATATCGGGCCACGTCACGACGTAGCTCAGATGGAGTCCGCCTGCGGTTCTCGGCCCGGGCGTGATTATGATAGTTGCGTCCGGCTAGGCAGCCGTTGTCGTGTGTCGGGGCACGCCTCCGTGATCCATAGATCGATCTGTTCTGCCCATCTCTACTGTCCAAGTTCTGCCGCAGGTCATATGTATGTCCCCGGGCTGTTTTATCTCTACCTTTACGGTGAGGTAGTGCGGGCTGGTTTTTGACTTGAGTTGCCACTTTGTCCCGGCCGCGTAGTGGTCGGTCAGCCGCATTGCGCGATGATGGTATGGGCTCCAGCGCCTCATCATCGAACTGAGGTAGCAATTTGCGCTTCGGACATCTTTTGGTTGGGCGCTTGAGGCCGTATTCCTCGGCTGCCAGGACGTTAGTCCACCTGTCATTGAGCAGATCCTGATCAGCTTGAAGCTGCTGCTGCCTCTTTTTCAGGCTTCTTGCAGTGGCGATTAGCCGGCGCTTAAAGCGTTCCTGCTCGAGAGGTTCCTCCGGTATGATGAAGTCTTCGTCGCCGAGGCTCACCTCATCCTCGGAGGGTGGTAGATAATTGCTATCCTCTGAGTCTTCGTTTATGGCCTGTTCATCAGGGCTAACTTGCCCATCTTCCTGCTCGTCCTGTTCGGCAGTTTGCTCGTCGGGGTCTTCTCTGTCTTCGGCACCGTCCGGAGTGTTATCTTCTCCAGTGCCGGTATTGCTGTTTTTTCCATGGCGTGACTTTGAGCGGTGCCGCTGACGTCGGCGTTTTGGCTGTATCTCAGGAGGTTTATCCTCGACTGGATCCTTATCGTTATCGCCATTGTTTTCTTTGGGTGTATCCACCATGTACACGTCGTACGAAGAAGTGGCCGTCCAGCGCCCGGTAAACGGCGGGTTTTGGCCCTGTTCCTCTTCGGCATCGTCGTCCATACCGTCGATGTATTCAGAGCCATAATCGAGCGTGTCGGTTAAGTCTTCGACAGTGGCTATGAAGTGGGTGGTGGGTGGGAAGCGAAATTCTCCGTCATCAGCCTCCAGTTCGAACCGGATATAATTCGGCTGTGAACCCCCCGCTAAGGAGAGTGTTTTTAATGAGTTTAGCACATCGCCTAAAGGTGAGTGCCGGAAGATGTCCGCGGAGCTGAATTCGACGATCGATGTCCGATCAAGCTCGACATATGCGGACGCACGCTGTTCGGAACCTATAGCCGGAAAGGAGTCCGAGGCTCCGGTGACGCAAATTCCACCCGAGGTTGGGTCTGTGTGCGGCTCCAACGCCGCTGAGTCTGCGGCTTCCGTGGCGGGGTTGAGCTTCCCGTCCTCAGATGGCGCAATCTTCTCTGGATCTAGGGCCAGAGCAGTTACAGGCGCTATCTCCTAGGTGTGGTCTGATGACAGATTCGAGTCATGTTCATTGCGATGGCAGGGAGCGGCTGCCATGGGCCCGAATCCCTCGAAGATCAAGTCTCCGCGGATATCAGCGACGTAGTTCAAACTTCCAAATCTGACCTGATGGCCAGGGGCGTAGCTGTCGATCTGCTCTAGATGGCGAAGCGAGTTGGCCCGCAGTGCGAAGCCGTCGAATACAAAAATCTGTCCGGGGAGGAAAACCTCCCCATGGACTGCATTGTTATAGATGATTGAAGGAGCCATCAAACCTTTTGATGACGACGCATCGGAACTCTCAATGAAAGCACCAATGTCGGTGTCAAAACCGGCGGATCTCGGGTAGGGGGTCCCGAACTGTGCGTCTAAGGTCGATGGTAACAGGAGACAGGGGACACAATGTTTACCCAGGTTCGGGCCCTCTCTATGGAGGTAATACCCTACTTCCTGCTTGATTGATCTTGATGAATATGAGTTTTACAAGAGTTGATCTACCACGAGATCGTAATGGCTAAAACCCTAGAAGTCTAGCCTGTATGATGATGATGGTCCTTTTCCTACGGACTATGCCCTCCAATTTATATAGACACCGGAGGGGACTAGGGTCGTACAAAGTCGGTTACAGAGAAAGGAATCTTTATATTTGGACGCCAAGCTTGCCTTCCACGCCAAGGAGAGTCCCATCCGGACACGGGAGAGGGTCTTCGGTCTTTGTATCTTCACAACCCATCAGTCCGGCCCATGCTACACAGTCCAGAAGCCCGAGGATCCCCCTACTCTAGGACTCCCTCAGTCGCCACTCCCTCTGATGGGGCGCTTCGGCGGCATCCTCATACACTGACGGCTTTGAGGACTGAGAGCGGCGTCGAGGTTGCAAGCGGAGAGAGAGGATTGTGTGTGCATAGCGAGGATGGGGGTGCGGCCGCTCGGGCGCACCATTAATATGGAGTAGTGGGAGTTGTGGGAGAGAGGCGGGCGGCGGTCAAACCGATGGCTCGCCTCCCGGTGAGCCTGCGCACCGGACTACTGGCATGCCTACCAAAGTTTCACACAGCTACTCGCACGCCTCCCGATGACACTGCGCAGCGAGCACGCCTCCGTCAATTCACACACCTGCACGCACGCCTCCCCGTCTACCTGCGCGGCGGACTGCTCGCATGCGTCCCGTCAACTCACGCCTGCTCGCACGCCACACGGGTCGCGCAGCGGCACGTATATTGTTTTTCTATTTGGATGATTAATGTTGCCGCTTTATTGCTTAACCGAAGCATGGCACGTATCCATTGTTGGTCTAACGCTCACGGTTCGAATAAATAATCCATTTGGGATATTGGTTCCCAATTATTAATAATTTCTCGTCTGTAATTAGATAAAGATTACATCAAAACTGGTCTCAAATTTGACAAAAAAAAGTATAATGCCACTTTGTATTGGTGTCCATATGACAACACGATAAGTTTCAAGAACTTCAAATAAGTTTAGGATATTCTAGAATTTAAAAATCAAGATTCTCAATGTTTGAAATTGTTGCACGGGGAGTAAACATGCACCCAGTGAGACACATGTGTTTTTGCAATCCATTTAGGTGCACTGTCACGTGTGCATGTAGCTCAAATTTGATTTTTGCACATTATACCCATAGAAAGTCAATCAATGTACTAAAATGTCTTAATGATCTCTGTGAATTTTTTGAAATTAAAACGTCCCTCCTTTGGTAACATGTATGTTCACCGCGGGATAATTAATTTAACATGCATCGTAGTTGCGGTGGATTCGCGGTGTGTGTGTGTGGGTGTGTGCGTCTGGGGGTGGCGGGTGGCTCGCAGTACACTACGAGTTGTGAGCCACCGTGTGGGTTGGCCGTTTTGTTAGGCAGGCTGGTGGCACATCAGAGTCGTGAAATTGTTATTTAAAACATTACACAACCCTTTCATATATACATAAATGTTTTGGCCACATGCAGTCGATGGTTGTCCTACACGACACTCGATACTCACGTGTGACGCTTTCTATGGGCCCCCCCCCCCCCCCCCCCCCCCCCCCCCCCCCCCCCCCCCCCCCCCCCCCCCCCCCCCCCCCCCCCCCCCCCCCCCCCCCCCCCCCCCCCCCCCCCCCCCCCCCCCCCCCCGGGAGTATATATAGTATGCGTCGAAGAGGTGGGAGGGGACTAGCATATATACTATACGTATGCATCCGTGAACAAGTACATCTCACTCAGTGTCGGGACTTTTCAGTTTACGAGGCACGTGCCACATCAAAGTTGTGAAATTAGCTATTCAAACATCACACAACACCTCTTTGGGCCACATGCATGTAGGCGGTGGTTATCCTAGGATACTCATGTGTGATGCTTCCATCTGTGGGCCCGCCAGGCCATCGTCGATGCATGCATCACTTTGACCTACATCGGGAGAGGTTAATTAATTTCACCATTGGATTCTTTTTGGGTTCTATTATGGTAGGAGCATATAGTATGCGTCGAAGAGGGGGAAGGGGACCATCATATGTAGTATGCTTCATGAACCTCGCTCTGTGTGGGGACTTTATGGTTTTTGAGGCATGTGCCACATAAAGTTGTGCTTTATGGGTATTCAACATATGTTTCGCCCACATGCAAAGCGATGGTGGTTGTCCTCTTGCACCCACTTAAGCGGTTATCAGCGATATCGATGCTTTCCATTTGTGGGCTCACATGATCCATCACTACTTTGCCTGACAACAAGAGAGGTTAATTTGACTTAGGAGGGGGTTATTTGTTTGTTTGTAATACAGTATATATATATATAGGTCATGCTCTGGGATGACATGATACAGTTTGAGCACACACATGCATGTGTACGCATGAATCCCTCCCATCGGGTCGAAATGGCTAGTGCAACGACACGCCATGAACCGATCTCGCTCTGTGTGGGGACTGTATGATTTGCGATGCACGCGCCACATCAATGTTGTGAAATGATATTCAAACATGCATGCACACATCACCTCCATACATATGCATGTAGTGGTTGTCTTCAAACGGTACACTCCCTCGCTTGGTTATCGGCGACAAGCCTATATATTCGTGGGCTCGCGTGGACATCCATGATCACCTTGACCAACAACAAGATAGGTTACCATGGTAGATTCTTCCACCGGTTCGTGTTATCATAGTATAGGACATGGTGAGATTCAGACCTAATTAAGTTTGAGTGCATACTATGCATGCATGCATGCATGAATTCCCGTCATTGGCTTGAAGTGTGGTGTGACATACATATGCATCGTCAAACTAACCCTTACTCGGTGTGGGGATTTCTGGTTTGAAAGCACGGTGCCACATCAAAGTTGTTCCATTGTGTATTCAAAACACACCTCTCCATACATA